>JALPQI010003378.1:0-97624 GCA_025490895.1 Thaumatotibia leucotreta
GGCCACTTACCAAATTGCAACTTGCTTGCTATTCTAAGCCGTCAATGTAAAACGCACATACAATTTGTCACTGAATAGTTCAACCAATTGGTACGCCCAAGTAAAATCCTTATGACATTTATGTCAGCGGTTTGTTGTTATATATTATTTGAAAAAATACGTGGTTTTGTCAACTAATAACTAAAAAAATCAATACTTTCATGTGGTACGTGACTCAATAGTCCTTGACATGTTTATTTACACTCCTGTTTTTACAAGAAATAACGGCACAATTCGGCATTTTGCGGATATGTCCGAGCTCATCCTGCAGTCGCGGGTAAGTTGCGACTGGCTCATAGGGCGCGCATCTGTCACACTATAAAGGCCTATCGGCCATAACGCTGCGACATGTTCCATGCCAGCGTTAGCTATCTATACTGATCTGTGATGTACACCTATTGGTTTACGGCAGTAGAGCCCTAACATTTGTGCACCCGCTGACTCGCCACCAGGAGATAATAGACAGGTCTCCAGATCTAAAGATCTCCGACGTCGAACGGAACACATAATATGAAATTTTACCTTCCAATAAAATTGTTATTATGTTTCCTCAAGACGTCGGAGATCTGGATAATGCCTTCCTGGTGGCATCTTTTATCAAACTTTATGTTCTCCTCAACAATCGAATGGCGGCGAGTCGCCGGGTGCGAGCTGGTTGATTACAGGAAGCTGTTTCCGCGGAAACTATGTCACAGCGGCGCGCTACGGGGTGTGGAGCGGCTTCATAGACGCTAGCGGCATCTATCGGTCATTGGGAGACGTAACTCCTCCAGATCTAAAGATCTCCGACGTCTTGAGGAAACATAATAACAATTTTATTGGAAGGTAAAATTTCATATTATTTTACTCGTTCAGCGATGAACTATAAACATCGACGTGTCTCTTTTATTTACACGGAAGCGCTTATCTTTTGTTCGTTTCTATAACCGACAGGTCATCGGTTACTCGCATGCACCAGTACCCTTACCAGGAATGTGCATGCGATGTGTTGCACTGCGCAATTTAAGGGTGTGAGTTTGAGGGTAGTTTCACTGACCTACCTGCCGCCGACGATGTCATAAAAACCACCCTCGAATATTTCCGAACAAAACATTCGAACGTCGTCGGCGGTGGACACGCGTCGGTCGCCAGCCGCCGGCGGCGGGTGGTCACAAATACCAGGGCCTTAGGCATATTTCTTTTCACACCACCTATTCGAATACGGGTCTTTTCTTCCCTGCTAGGAGGGATCAAAGTGGCACTTTTCTGTTCAAGGACTTTCTATTGCCAGCCTAAAAAATTACAATGAAATATGAAAATAAACAGTACGTTCATAATAGATAAAAATTTCTTCAGAATAGTTTATTTGCATAAATATTAAATATGTGATGTATCTTTTATTTTTTTCATAAGTGGTGTGAAAAGCTGTATGTGTCACACGGTATCAAAATTATTTCGCCTTGGGCGTTAACGCTTGAATGCTTCATTACGCTCGGGATTCAATATACGCCCACGCCGGAAATATACCTACCATCTTGATCCCTTGTGACACAATCTACTATTGTACCCACCGGGCGGGCATGCGTCAACGGGCTGCCGCTCGGCGAACGCCGCGAGCGGGATAGTCATGTAACACGCTGCGCTCGTTCATATTATTGAATATTTTATTATCTGTCTCAATAACAACCCTCGCATCTTTGTCATTAAACTACGGCGTGCAAAGAAGATTCACGGTTTGTGCTCGGTTGCAAGGCTTAATTATGCTTTTAGGCGAGTTGTGTAGATATAGATTTATGACAAGTGCCACTTTTGTGAAGGAGTGTATTTTCTGTACGTATTAGTTTCTCTTTGGCCTTACCTCGAGTCTGTAAGCTGCACGATTTGCCTCGCGAGGCTCCCCATGAATCCGGCCGAAGGACTGTACAGTGTCACCCCTTTACGCAAACTTATCTCTTTGGCAACACTGTCTACGATTATGGCGGATACCTGCAAGCAAACGAATATCTTAAAACATGCATTTGTACTAACTATAACTTTTGAAAATCTGTGTACCTTATGTCTTTGCAATAAGGTTTACGAAATCTCAGTTTAGTTTTACAATTGTACTGTCAGTTGTTTTAAAACAATTTTGATTTTATCAATCAAACAAAATATACAAAACAAGAGATTTATAAAGATGGACTAGGGACGTCACACTGCGTCCTGCGAAAAAGTTTTCACGCACCACGAAAAGGAAAAACACGTTTCAAATTAAAAAAAATGTAACTTAGGTATTTATAACATTTTATATGGGACCACCATAGCATAGCTACATAATGTGAGTCTGATAAACATACATACTTACATTGCAAGTTAATAAAAAGATTGCCAAGATTAAAATCGTCTCACTTGTCGCTTATTATACCTAAGGACGGAATTGACTTGTACCTTTATACGAATTAAATATCTAAGCGCCCCATGGCTAGCGACAAAGTGGGGCCTTTTTACTAAACCGCTAACATATATGTATTTGGGAAACAGGGCTGAAAATATTAGAACAACGCGCGAACCACTCATACATGAATCAATTTGGAGATTTTGGAGTATGTCCCCTATAAAGATGTTGACTTCTGCTGTAATTCTATACCTACCTGTTTCTGCCATATCCTTAACCCGTGCATGTTAATATAGTCTTGAATGTATTCCAACGATCTCTTGTATCCGTCCATACTCTCCGCCAACTTCTGCAGGCGTGACAACAAAGTGTTCGGAGCTAACGGTTTCTTGGTTTGGGGTTCGAGGAATTCTACAAATTTCTTACTTATGTGGGTGTCTAACTCGTTTAATAACCCTTCTTCCAATAGTTCTGCTGGATCCACCCTGATGACACCAACTAGAGTAGAGCGCATGTCCAAAATACCTTAAACCAAATTAAACAATAAGAATACCAGGATTCTCAACATGTCGTATAGTCTTGTACGGTTTCCATAAATAAATAAAACCTATTAATAAAACCGATTGAGAAAACACTTCTCTCCTACGTAAGTAAAAACTTATGGATCATTTTTTACTCCCAAAATGTTTGAGTCCTGAAAGTGGGTTGTTGTTTGTTTGCTCGCGGCATTTTCTACCTACACCTATAGGTACATATTAGATATGAGCAACCCGCTTTCGTGAAACAATCATTTTCATTACATTGCTTAATTTCATTATAATTATGAAACATACCTGTCGTAAATGTGGATGCAGAATGCGTAAGTCTTGCGACTTCCATCCTATGTTCAAGTTGAGCAAACTCTTTCAATCTCTCCTTATCCAACCTCGTCGGCAATTCCTTTATAGTCCATGTCTGTAAATCGATAATCTTCTCCACAATACTAAATACCATCTGCGGGATTATCTGTAGCACCTTTTGTATATATTTGATTAGCTCGTTGCTGTAGTATTGTGATACAGAAACGAGATCGGCGCTATGCGCTTGATTTATCCTTAGCAGCGGTATCTCCATAGCACTTGCGAGTTTAAGAAACAGAGCTCTTAATCTGCTTGTAACTGCCGGATTGTCTTTTATGCTTTCTTGCATGAACTGAGTATATGAATCGATGATACACCACGCGTAGCTAACATCTGCCGCAATTTCTAAGGTGACAAGAGAATCGTCTTTTAAAGAAGCCGCTCTGAGTGCATTTTTTAGTGCGTCTTTTGTTTCTGAAAGGAACTGCAGAACAGTTGAAGTGCTTTTAATACTATGAAATTCCTCAACCTCGTCTAAAGCTTGTATAAGCTGTGTAATTTTCTTCATCGATTTTGTGCTGATCGAATCTCCAACCGATTTGATCTGGTTGGCGATATTTGTGAACCATTGTTTCAACTGCTCGTTGCCTTGGACTTTCGCGAAGGATTTGTCGCCGGAGAATAGTTCTGCTAGATTATTTAAGGCTTCCAAAGCTTCTGCTTTACTGTTATTCCAGGTTTCATTTCGGCTCTCTAGCAATCTGTTAAGCATTTCCCTGACTTTCAACTCTAGCTCAGCAGTGCTTATAAGTAGCTCTAAGATTTTTAATGCATCATAATTTGACTCTTTTATGACCAGCTCCTTTAATTGCTTGCTCTTTTTGTTGTTATCGTAAAATATTACATTACTATTGTGCAGCAACAGCCATCTTAACACGAAGTTAGAATTAATCAGCAAATTCAGTATTTTATTAATATTATCTAGAACAAAATCGTCAGTCATTACGCCTTCTTTTAAAAGCTGATGAGTTTTACTGATCAGCATGGGTACAGCGCTCCCTCTTTTAGAGAACACCTCCTTGACCATTTTACTATTGCACGTATTGCCGAGTGCAGATTTCGCAGCTTTAAAGTTTTCCCAATAATCTATAACGTTGATAGTAACACCCATGTAAATGGGAATTATCCAGTTACTCGGGAAGAACTTGTCGGCTATCTCCCGCATTTTCGAGACATCGTTATGGAGGTATTGTGGTATGAAGAATAGGCAGACCACGAGCATGCTGGCTTGCGTGGCGAGCGCGGAGGCCTGGTGCTCCGGGGTCGTGTATACGGCTAGCTGGTTGTAAATGTCCTCTGATCTCAATTTACCAACCACCTTTTCGATGAAGTATGGGTGAATATTGATGCGTCTATAAAGGGAAAGGATGAAAATTGAGAAAAGTTAGAGAAGACACTGCAGTGAAGTTTATTGAACAATATATTAAACGCAGCACAGACAGGTATTTGGCCCTAAAAGTCGCTTAAAAATATTTTTACAGTATATAAGTTTATATTATAATTTTATTAGATTTAAAGGTGAATTAGGGTATTTCAGTGTAAAAAAAATGGCCAAGAGCATGTCGGGCCATGCTCTGTATAGGGTTCCGTATTTATTCAAAAACGGCTGGGCTGATTTTGTTCAAAATAGTTTTATTTTAAAATATTATATAAGCCCACTATTCATTATTATGTGTTTCGTTCGACTTCGGAGATCTTCAGGATGTGAGAGCGTAGCGTCTCCCAATGACCGATAGATGCCGCTAGCGTCTATGAAGCCGCTCCACAGCCCGTAGCGCGCCGCTGTGACGTAGTTTCCGCTCAAACAGCTTCCTGTAACCAACCAGCTCGCACCCGGCGACTCGCCGCCATTTCATTGTTTCGTCGACCGTCTTGGCCGAAGGTCCGCATATTTTTATTTAAATTCGACACGTGGTCTTTAACTTCTCGATCAACTTAATTCCCAGTAATTATATTTCGGAACTTCTGCACGAACAGAAAAGTTATTTTAAGGAAGTCATTTGAAGTGTTTCGCTAATCGTCAAGAAAGTGGTCTATCGTTAAATATTTACGACGAAAATTTAAGATTCGAATTTTAAAATTTCATTTCGAATAATCGAGTTCCCGAAGTATTTTCGAACCGATAACGTCCGTCGCGCAATTTTCAAGAGTGACTTCGATCTACCCACTTTTTCTGGCGAAATACGTTCTCGACCACGATCGTGTTGTAAACGTTACCGTCGTTCAGTCGTAGGCGTTTCCGAGATTTTTAAAGTAGGAAATCGTCCGATTAACGCGTGTTTTTAATCGCGTTACTTCTCATACGGTAACGTAAGCCGCTCTGCACCCGACGAGAGGAAACGTGCATCGCGATCATCGTGTCGCCGCGGGCAGCGCGGCGCCGCAGGCCGGGGGCGGTTCACGCGCCGCCACGTCGCCGGCGCCGCCGTGTCGCCGCCGCGGCCGGGCGCGCCGGGGGCCACCCCGCGCTCCGCCGCCGCCGCCGGGAGCTGCAGCTGGACCTGGGTACTCTTTACGTTTTCCGCTCTCGGATCGATTGGTGAGTTAGCTTAATGATATTCTATTAACCCAAGGAGTCTAGTCTGCGGATGGCGACGAATGTTGTGATGAGACTGACGTGGCGCCATGTGGACGCCACCGGACCTGACCTCACTAGCTGCCACGTGAGCGCTGGCCGCCACGTGATCGCCACTGGCTGCCACGTGGGCACCACCGCGCCATGTGGGTGCCACCGATCCTGACCTCACTGGCTGCCACGTGGGCACCAACGGTCCCGACTTCATTGGCCGCCATATGGGTGCCACCGATCCTGACCTCACTGGCCGCTACATGTTCGCCACCGATCCTGACCTCACTGGCCGCCTCGTGGGCGCCACCGGTCCTGACCTCACTGGCCGCCACCTGGGCGCCACCGGTCCTGATCTCACTGGCCGCCACCTGGGCGCCACCGATCCTGACCTCACTGGCCGCCACGGGAGCGCCTCCGATCCCGACCTCACTGGCCGCCACATGGGCGCCACCGGTCCTGATCTCACTGGCCGCCACCTGGGCGCCACCGATCCTGCCCTCACTGGCCGCCACATGGGCGCCACCGGTCCTGATCTCACTGGCCGCCACCTAGGCGCCACCGATCCCGACCTCACTGGCCACCACATGGGCGCCACCGGTCCTGATCTCACTGGCCGCCACCTGGGCGCCACCGATCCTGACCTCACTGGCCGCCACGGGGGCGCCTTCGATCCCGACCTCACTGGCCGCCACGACGGTGCCACCGGGGCGGGGACTCCACTGGCTGCCATGTTGGTGCCACCGGGCCTGACGTCGCTAGCTGTCACGGGGACGCCATCGGTCCCGACGCTGGCCGCCACCGGTCCCGACGCGACTGAACGCCACGTGAACACCACCGGCCCTGACCTCACTGACGCCATGTCCCCGACGTCACTAGCTGCCACGTGGGCACCACCCGTCCTGAACTCACTGCTCGCCACGTGGGTGCCACAGGTACTAACGTCATTGAGTGCCATGCCGGCACCACCGATCCCGTTTTATGACGGGGTGCCACTACGATGCTACCGATCCCGACCTCACTGGGCGCTACAACGGTGCCACCGGTCCTCGCCTCATTGGCTGCCGCAACCACGACACCGGTCCCGACTTCACTAGTCGTCGCGACGGCACCATCGGTATTGACCTCACCGGGTGCCACGGGACACCGCTGGCCACGAAATTATAGTCACCATGATGACATTACAAGTAATAATACTGCCGTTCGATGCTGATGCTGTCCAGGCATGGCGGTATAACCCACCTCCATGTTGCTGCCGATCACGAAACCGCTACATTCACGCGACCACCGCAATGGCGCTACAAGTCAGAATACAATTGGTCCGATGAAGTTCATTGTGCAACTACAGTGGCCCGCCAAGCCGATACAATGACGCCACGATAACGCCTCGCTGCCGGCTGCCAACTGGCCGGATGACGCCACCGCCCGCGATATTCGCCATACGGCGGAAGCTCTGCCCAACGCGAAAGCGCCAACGACTCTTGTCAGTTTGGCCCCCCCCATATCACGTAAGTAAACAAGCTGATGCCGGCAACCACCCTGGCGCCGCCTGCCGAGCGGAAGCATTGCAAACCACAGTCTGGTGCTCCTGCTTCGGGTGTTCCTGATAGACATACACGTGCCTACTGCAGCTGGGGGATTGCAAACCCCTCGTTCTCGATCGAGGATCCGTTGTAGTGGCTGACCGAGTCACAATGAACTGCGTCCTATTGTTCTATAGGAAATCTGTACGTTGTATCTATATTCAAAAACTATCTGCAGTCTCCCACGATCCAATACAGCAGAAGCAGGAACACTTAGTGCACACTGCACCAAACCGAAGACCTGTTCGACAATGAATGGAACCTGTAACGTAATATCTCAAATTATTCTACAAATGTTTGACCAGCCCCGGATTCCTCAGACACTCAAATCCGCGGGCCCGCTTTCTGAAAACTGGTGGTATTGACAAGGTTTGGAAACAGATCTCTTATAATCTCTCTACTCGCACTCGTTCTCCAACTATACGGGGTCCTCCTCATAAAACGAACCATTTCTCCGAGGGCAATAAACAAATTTGGGACAAAAACCCCCGGTCGTAAGCGAGCTCGAGATACAGCTGCACGAGGAAAGAGGCCATGGAGAGATAGCTCGAAACACCGGTATACTCGTCACAGAAAATAAATTCTTCGTTTTTATCTAAGCGTATTGCTATGCCCGGTGCTATTCCTACACAGATTATTCTTTCCCAGAGCCGATTAAAGGTCTCCCATATTAATAGCTGAACTTACTTACTCCTCTAGCGCTACGACCCAAAGAAAGTCCTGGTCCCCAACACGACTGTTCACCTCTGACTCCGGTCCTGGGCAGTTTTAGTATACTTAATATTATTTGTAAGTAAACAATTGGATGCGTCCGTGACTGCGTCCACATGATACATTTCTGACCAACGTTTGATCACCTATCAAGACTACTTCCTGATAGCAATCCAGTCGAAAAAGTAGTACAGATTACCAGATCGACCCCCATCAACCTAGGTTAGCAAATATACTACCTGAAATACGTTACAATCCTTACTCAAACCATAGCCACAACATTTGCGTCCTGCAGGGAAAATAAGGTAAATGATTGGTTGCGAGACAGCCTGTCTCGCGTCCAACGTCGTGCGCTCCTAGACGGACTCAACCTTACGAACTTGGGCGTCCATGGAGGCTGGTTGCACTATCGCAGGCCCTAACACTGCTTCGGGCGATTACAGAGTCCCATGCCAGCTCCCATCTCATCTGCCAACCGGACTCTTGAGGGAATCTCCCATGGTGAATTAAGAACGTAATAAAATACGTTCTTATCGAGGTAAGAAGGAAACACTATACTGAGTATATTGATCAACGCACCGCATTCTCAGTCGGTCCTCAACAGGAAGCCGGTGCATGGTCTCCAACAGGGAACTTGCACTGCGACTCCAAAAAAAAAAAAAAAACTACACTTTAAAAGTTAAGGAGAACCTGAGGAGATCGATAGTTAGGATGATTATTAGTTACAACGACCAACGCAGAAAGTATTGGCATCAGGGAATTGCCTACGCACTACAGGTTCAGAACTTACGGAACCAGTTCGGTTCATATACCTACAGGTCGGTACTTTCAGGAAGTCGACGGACGAGCTAGGGGACTCTGCGCCCCCGAGCGGCACCAGCGCCCGGAGGCCACTGAGCAGATCTTCACCCGCTAGGGTACCCCGTCCATCGACCTGTTCGCTCACCTCAAACGTTCACGTGCCACAGTATGTCTCAGTCTACTGGCCCTAACTGAACGCACGATGCGTTGAGGTAAGCGGAACGCTGCTACACCGACGCTGACTGACCAGATCAAAAGAAAAGTCTGCTGGTGTTCCGTTGGCGTTTCTCCAAAGTAAAAACAGGTACGCCCATATGGAAAATAGTCATCGTGGTACGCTAAAAATAACATCGTCTGCCAGTTGTCTCATCAAATCAAGTAACGAAAATATCCTCTCATATTTTATCGCATTTAGCGTAGCGAACGATAATCTCTGATTAATATTATTTGTAAAGTATTTATTTGGCGAAACCTTCGCCTTCAAGGTGCCTGTTTGATTAAACGCTTAAAGAATACTAGTTTTAATCTGAACAGCTGTACGACATATCAGAGAGAAACCCACATATGGAATGTTAATACCGAGTTTAGAGTCCATGACCTTACACTGTACTGTATTATACGTAGACAATTATTCTAATAATTCTCACTTAATTATTTCCTTTCTGAAATTCCGTTCTAAATTAGATAACATCAAAATATGAACCCGGTATTCTGGACGTGTCAATTCGTATAAATTACCGAAAATGTTATGTGAAACTTATGTGTAAAAACTGCGGATGAGTAAGTCCTATATATAATCTGCGGATATCTACTCTGTAGATGTATGCAAATAGCATGTCAACCCAACCGAAAAGCCTCGTTTGAGCCTATTCTTAACCTCTGAATGCAAAGCGATGCATCATGTATTCTTAATTTTATTGACTACACGTCAAAATTCATTGGTTGGTTTAGGGCAGTAGAGCCCTAACATTTCTGCACCCGCTGACTCGCCACCAGGAGATAATAGACAGGTCTCACATCCTGAAGATCTCCGAAGTCGAACGAAACACATAATATGAAATTTTACCTTCCAATAAAATTAATATTATGTTTTCTAAGACTTCGGAGATCTGGATAATGCCTTCCTGGTGGCAATATTTTATCAACCCTTACATTCTCCTCAACAATGAAATGGCGGCGAGTCGCCGGGTGCGAGCTGGTTGGTTACAGGAAGCTGTTTGAGCGGAAACTACGTCACAGCGGCGCGCTACGGGCTGTGGAGCGGCTTCATAGACGCTAGCGGCATCTATCGGTCATTGGGAGACGCTACGCTCTCACATCCTGAAGATCTCCGAAGTCTTAGAAAACATAATATAAATTTTATTGGAAGGTAAAATTTCATATTATTTTCATATTTTTTGGAGCCACGGATTAAAAGTTACAGAGTTAAATATCCGAAAAAGCCCATGTACAAAAAATTGTTTAAAATTTGGGGGTGTTGGGGTGGCTCTTTTTTGATTTTTAATTATCTTGAGGGTCTGTCTATTCTACAAAATACTATTCAACTTTAAGCTCAGAAATGATCAGAAATATTTTAAAACCTTTATTATATGTGACGATGTTTGTATTTTTTTTGCATTTGTAGAGCTTAAATATTAAAGGCAAATAAAACTAGTAAATAATTAGAATCAACGTAAGACTTAAATTTTATAATAAAGCGCATACCTGGTTGTACACAGTCCATGATGGAAACTAGCACATAATCCACTTTATCATCATAAAATGAGTATTTCAAGACGGTAAAGTTTTGAGCGTATCGAACAATCATAATAACGCGATTGGGGAACAGTAACTTCCGACTGACTTCATGCATGTAGTTACAGGTTCAAGCGCACCATATTGATTCAGTTATTTGGAGGGGTTATCTGACTTTTCAAAAATACTACTAAAAAGAGGTTAGTGCTAATATAAAAAAAATGCATTTTAAGCGACTTTTAGGGCCAAATACCTGTCTGTGCGCAGTTGGTCTAAAACCTCTCCTCATACTAGTTTAATTACTGATTTGAACGCGCTGTTGATAGTCCATCACGAGCTGACTAGATACCTAGCTTATCTGTTACGACGTGTAAACGCTTACTTAAAATTAAGTTAAAATTTAGTTGACTACTTGACAAATTAATACGTGTGAACCGGCCCCAAGATAATATATGCCAGCCCCAAGGTACGTTCTGCAGGAACCTTTAGAACGGTACTTGTTGTCGCCTTTATTAAGTAGGGCTAATACGTAATATATCGATATCGTCGTCAACAAGTCTCGTAACATCTTAAGCTAAGTAGTAATATATTCAGGTAGTATATTCATAATAATTACATACCCAAAATATTCTACTGGGTAGTCAGCAGGCCTTTTCTTGTGTAACTGGTCGTACCCCGTGTCCCGCAGCAGTTTGCAAACATCGTCAACATTGGACTGGGACTGACTCGTGCTGTAGCGATAGAAGGCGACGAGCAGTCTTTCTCGAACAATCCCTGGCATGTAGAGGTCACAGAGAAGCAACATCGAGCCGTACAAGTACAGGGATTCACACTGAAAAGGGAAGAACGAAATATGAAAATGAAAAATGAAATAAATGTTTATTCAGACACAAATCTTAGAACTAAGATCACAACTTCCGCCAAACCAGAGTATGGTTTGTTGGCAGACGAGGCCCCAAATGACATTAGGTAAAAAGTTCTAATAAATTCGTCGTTACTATAATTTTACTTTAACAAACGTGTATGACCCCAGCACTCATACACATACTTATGTATGTATACAAATGGGCCCACGCATACATGGACGCAGTTTAGTGAAAAGGATCCAAACTCTGAAATTTGTCACTGAAATAAATGACTTTTCCATTTGACACAAGATTCAAATTGAATTGACAGATTTTTGTGGACTGAATCCCCTTCCATAAACTTCGTCCACATTCATATACAGGATGTCTTTGTCCATTCGCTTTAACTGTAAGAGAAGCTTATTTAAGTCAAGTATAATTAATTTCTCATGGTGATATACCTATATAAATTGAAGTTTTTGTACTAAACGAACATATATGCGAACGCGCGCGCATGCATAAGCATGTATATACACATACACACACGCACGCACCAATCTACATGCCCCCTCGCACAATCAATATTTATATGGTACGACTAATTGACTATCTAGACATGCGTGTCAAGTCAAGTTTAAGAAACAGAACTGGCGAGGAGCACCATGCGTAATATTTCTATTCTTTAACCCCCAAAGGTTTATGTATACAATTAAAAAAAGGATAAGTTAAAAATATAGTATGGCCAGGATTTGTCACTTTTGTGGACAGTCAAAGAGTCATACTGGCTTTTTCTTATACTAACATTGCCACCCCTAAAAGAGAGACGGATATACTTTTTCTGGTTTCTACTGAGTGATAAACTGGTTTGCCAGATTATCTGTTTGTTACACAAATACACAAAGGAGGACCCAGGAGTCCCCGTCCATGACGGTCAGAAGTGTATCATAGTTTTCTCTCTGTGTCACTCTTCCTTATTAGAGCGACAAAGACAGTCGCGCTATTTTCAAGATAGAGCCCAGCTATGAATTTGTATTCAAAGAGGAAGTCAAGAGAAAAAAAATAAGGGAAACATACATTTACAAAAACAAAATTTTTTACCTTTTCTTAAATTATAGATAAGATAATATAGATATTAATTCCATGTTGTTACTCTTAATTTCATACCTTGTAAATATTGTAAAGAAACTGTATATCTGTATTTGCATGTACATGTACTTAACGCAAATAAACAATATGAGTATGAGTATGAGTAAATTCTATTCAAATGTAGCTCTAATTAATAAAATGGATCAGAGTTGCAAGTATATTGCTAAATTTTGAAGCAAGAAAATAGGTATTGCCACAGGAGTTGAAATTATAAACACACAACTATTTACAACTGACAGCATCAATATGGAATTTGTGTTATTATTATTGTTCACATAGCAAGTCCAAGTTCAGTTAAAAAAAATTAAATAGTTCGGTTAAAAAAAAGTTAAAATAAATTGACAATGTCAATTGAATCACATACTCATTCATATTACATAGCTTTGTAAAATTATTGCCCTCACCCTCAAGTTTTGTAACAACAGCAACAAGTACTTACCAGAAGTTGCTTTCCTTCAACATCTTTCATAACAGTCTCTATGTTTTGCTGAATGAATGCCCCATCATACAATTGCTCCACAAATGAATTCAAATCAATTATATATTGATGAACATTTTCAAATAACAGGTAAAAGCGGTTTATAATTTCCAAATACTTTTCTTTCAGATCGTCATCCAAATCTTGAAGTTTCTGTTAATAGTAAAAAAGTGGTAATTTTTTATCTGTCATGTGCTCATGTGTTTGAAATCCATAATTATTTGTTTGACTGATATGAGGGTGAGAGTTGTACTTAATTCAATTAAATAGAATACAGAGAGTAACAAAAGTGTTGGTGATCCGTTTAAGGGTCCATTCTGTATCATATTCTAATTAGAAAAATGTTCATTACAAAAAAAAAATGGTTTTCTATAGGATGTCAAATAAAAAATAGTTTGTTTTTGCAAAATTTTGTCTGCGCTTTCTTCTGTCCATAATTAGAATATGACAATAAATGGGCCCTTAAACATGTAACCATAATTTATTCACACCACCTATTCCAATTCATGTCTTTTTACAATCTACTGTTGTTACACCCTAGAATTAACATATATATTTATATTCTACATATAAAATTAACAATTAAAAATTGTAGTCTTTCAAGTGGAGACTTTGTGGTAAGCTACACATAAATATCTTTTTTGACATAATAATAATGGAAATGACCAGTCAACTTAAAACCTTATTAAGAATTTAGAAGATAATTAGTATTAGAAGTCAATCAAAATTATTGATACCAACCACATTCATGTTGATTTTCTTTTCCTGGTTGTCTGCAATTTTAAAATATCCAAAATCCATGATAACATCTTGATACTTTTGCTGGAGTTCTTTGTTTTCTAAGCTGGAAATATGGATAGTAACACTGTTTACCCTTAAAGTGGCAATCTACTTCTTTAAGTTTTTTGATTATCATAATATTCGGATCATTGGCTATATCATCATTCATCAAGCTGTTCCGCAATAAAAATACTTACAAAAATATTGTTGGGATATGATCCTTCAACCTTAGAATTTCCGCTATTATGGCATTCCCATGTGAAACTAATTTTAACAAATTTTGAGCACAAAGATTATCCTCTGCCATGAAAACCCTCATTTTGCGATTTTTGCCGCTGTAGTTTGTTTAAAACCAACTAACTTCCCGAACAGTATGCGGGTTATAACAACTGTATATCAAGCCGCATCTTTCAATATATAATAAAAATCTCTACTGCTATTATAATTAATTCACTACAAAAATAAATAAATACAATATAAATAATAGAACGAATCAAAAGAAAAACACTCCCATTCCATTTGTCAACTTGACAGTTGAAGAGTTGCCATGACTCAAGTTAAAAAACTGCTTATATTTTATGCAATTAATTGTAATTTAGGAATTTCAAGGATTTCAAATGAGAGTTTTCAGTAAAATGTTCCACTTTGTCTCTGGCATTCCGTAAACGCTTAGACAGAAAAAATGCATAAAAATATAAGCAAGTTCCGTCCTTGAGATAAGCGAAAAATTGGAACGGTTTACTAACACGGTACACAAATTGTCAAAAACTATAGTGTAAAGAAGTCCTACGGCAAGCCTACCATAAACTTCTTTCCAGTAATTTTTGAGTATATGTCTCTTTCCGTCCGATTGCGCCTTCGTTGGAATGCCTGAAATTTACGATTTTCAAGGTTCTACAACACAACGTAGATTCTATACAGATATATACATAAATTGTTA
The DNA here is from genome assembly GCA_025490895.1 of Thaumatotibia leucotreta. Lineage (NCBI taxonomy): Eukaryota > Metazoa > Arthropoda > Insecta > Lepidoptera > Tortricidae > Thaumatotibia > Thaumatotibia leucotreta. The sequence goes on from JALPQI010003378.1 coordinate 14,876, forward strand.
TTTTTAACGTATTGTCTCTTTCTCTGCAGCTGGAACACATGCTTTTCTATTTACGACCCATAGATCTTCTTGCCCTGTAGTTCTCCCACGACCGACTTTAATATTATGAAAGCGCAACTACACAATTTGGAATTCTACACTGAGCATAGCCTGACACGCTTCTGACTGATTATTATAGGCACCAATTTTCCAAATCTCTTGGTAGAAGGTTCTAACCCTTGTTGGTCGCTCCCAAAAAGATGGAATTAAAAGGTTTTTTTTTTATAATTTCTACCTGAAGAAATAGATATATTTTATTATTAACCATTCAACTAATTCAGTTAAATAAAGTTTTTTGGACAATCCCCTTCAATTTGACTATGCCTGGGTCGCGTTTTATAAAGTTACAATTTACAAATTCGCTGTTTGCCTCTCTTTCTAGCCAATATGTGCGTGCGGTAGAGAGGCAAACAGCGAAATTGTAAATTGTAACTTTATAAAACGCGACCCTGTTCATAGTTATTTGCCTACAACCTAATTATTTAACAAAATTAGAGAAAACCCGTTTCTAATGGCAATACCAAGTGTATTTTTCTAAAGGAAATGAATATCCGCCCCTTATCAGTTTTGTTTTTGTCATTCACTGACTAGTGTTCATTCAGTCATTCACCGCCCGTCATATCATAGTCATCGTCGTCCCTTCCTTACCGTACCCGTTCGTCACTTGCACTTGTCACTCTTGTCAGGCTGTCACGGCTGTCACTAGTGTCATTGTCAGTTTCTTTCTAGACATTAGACAAGACGAGCTAATGTTATTTCACTTAATTTCTTTTGATTTGATTTCACTATCGGATATATTGTATTGAGTGTATGACGCGCGGACGTAGAAGCAATAATTTTACTGAAAATAAAGATATTACAGTAAATAAATTACATACGTGTTTCTCCCTGAAACAAATGTAGTTGTGATGTGACCACCGGTGGTGGCTGAGGTGCAGTGCATAATAAGCAGTTGTACTGAATATTATTGGTTGCGAAATAATTTAATTACCACCAGAGGACATGCAACAACTGTAAAGTGACGAAATACATATACTAAAGAAAATATGGCACCACCAAGTAACTCACTATTCAGCTATGAAACCCTCGTGCATGCTCTTGCCGGGGCTACGGTACGTACACTAAAATATGCCTACGTTCTATACTAAATTGTTACTTCAAGACCTTAACTAATGAACAAAACAAATTGTCAATAATAATAATAGTTCTGTTTTATCAAACCCAATATTGATTTCTGTAAGTGCTTCCTTTAGTTTTAGTAAATAAAACTAAAGCACTTACTTACACTTATGGATAATAAATGGGTCTTATTATGTGCTTTTTCTTGCAGGGAAGTGTTGCAAGTATGGCTGCATTTTATCCACTAGATACACTAAGGTCAAGGTTACAAGGTATTTATTTAGTTTGTCTATTGCTGTCATTTGTGTTTGTTGATGACAATGTTGACCCTATCATTCTTTGCTAATTGCTTCTTTGTGTTTGTTTGCAGTTGAAGACTCCAATAAATATCAAGGTTCTTCTTCATGGGAACTACTTGTGAAACTCGCCAATGAGGAAGGGATTGAGTCTCTGTACAGGGGCCTAGCTCCAGTACTGCAGTCTCTATCCATCTCTAACTTTGTCTACTTCTACACATTCCATGCTTTGCGTAGAACTGCTTCTACAAATTCCTCTGCACTACAAGATTTAATGTATGGGATTGCAGCTGGTAGTATCAATGTTCTAATTACTTCCCCCCTATGGGTTGTAAATACAAGAATGAAGCTGGAAAAAAATGCTTTCAACAGTTTGTTTGAAGGTTTAGTTACTGTGTTTAAAAAAGAAGGAGTTAAAGGTCTGTGGTCAGGTACTGTTCCATCATTATTGTTGGTCTCAAACCCTGCCATTCAGTTTATGGTGTATGAGGCCTTGAAAAGGCACCTTATGTCAACTGGGCAATTTAAGAGCTACTATGCTGCTTTCTTAGTGGGAGCATTTGCTAAAGCCATTGCAACAACAGTTACATACCCACTTCAGCTGGTACAGATGAGATTGCGTTCTGGTACAAGCATGAAGCCTCTGTACAAAGAGGTAAAATCAAACCCATGGTTAATGTTCCGTGGTCTTGAAGCTAAATTGTTGCAAACAGTTATGACTGCGGCATTGATGTTTCTTATTTATGAGAAACTTGTCAAGTTAGTATTTAGCATAATGAGGGTGAGAACTAAACATAACTAAGCAACTTAAATTGCTTGGATTACCATTTGGTTTGTGATATTTTTAATGGAAGGTATTTATTGTCTACTGTGTTATAGAACTGAGTATAGTATCAGTGGTTTTCTACTTGCTAAATAAATTACTTGGTGATTGTAATGAAGTTATTTATGTGACATATAGGTCATGTTTAAGAAATGTAATACAAAGTATTGTTTCCACACAATTGCCCAATTTTCCGGATAAACATTAAAACATTGCCACCATAGTAAAGTCATGACCATTGAAATCTGGATTTTCAAATGTAAAACATGAGGTCATAATATGTAGCACTGCAATGATGACATTGCATTCAATATCTGATTTTCAAAGTAAATCTATATTTTCATAATATTATTTTCAATTGTTGCATTGACCTTGGACATTTGTAGCAAGGAGACTAGACAGCAAGTAAAAAAATAATTTGTCTTTATGAAATTTGAGTAAGAAGCGTCATGATTCTCAATGTCATTTTTCTTAGTAGTTATAACAATAATTTTGAATTTGACCTTTTCATAACAAACTGTAAGTACCTACATTTTAGAATAGAAACCTCAATGCAAGTACATACATAATACAGAAATAAAATGAACATTGGAACATAACATGACAGATCAAATCATAGGTAATTTTAGCTGAAATTTAAGGCTTAGCCACAATTTAATTTTATATTATATCTATCTGCATTATATCTGTATTGAAATGTATCAAATTGTGTGAGGCGTTTGTATCAAAAAATCTGTTTGGGAAAAACTGTCCGCCCTTAAAACTGACATGTTTAATTTTATGGAACCTTGTAATGACCTAAAGCGTGATTTGGTACAGAATGACCTATGTAGATTTATGTATTTTCAACAAACTCTGTAGATTCAGATTATGTAAGTAAATGTAAAGTCTGCTCTGGTTACTAAAAGCGATTTCACATAGCGATATTTCTTGGTCAACTTGACAGTCACGTCTATTTATGGGTATGAGATATCATTGGATATTTTACTAAACAGATTAGTGAACCCAAATAAGAAAAGACGCACCTGACAAATCCAAATATGCTCAATCTATTTGATACAGTAAGAAACATGACGTAATGTGACGTTAAGAATATTTTAGCACTGTATTTTAAGTCTTTATATCAATAGTTCCGTTTACTTACATAATTTTCAATGTCAATGTAAGCTAACACCTAAAGTATATATGTAGTCTATCTGAGGTGAAGGTTACCTATTGCGTAGTAAGGTACAAATATATGCTACCACTTCAAACACATTTTACGATAATAATTCCATGACATCTAATAATGCTAAATATTTATTGAGCCAAATAGGTTATTTTATTAGGGATAATACGACTTATATTGATGGACATTCTCTGGAATATTATTATATTTTTGACGACTAGGTTAAATATTTGATCTGTGTACGTGCTGTAGTGTCTAGTATAATAAGTAAGTTATAATGTAACATCTCACACCTAAGTTATGTCTCGTTAGTGATTTGCCTTTCATTTTATTTTCTACCTTAACAGAAACGTAATAAAGTCTATTGTACAAGTGATATACAGGCCTTAGGTGGCGTGTTTTAAATATCGACTTTATTTTCATCATGTTAGGGCAGATAATAAAATATATACCTAATAGTCATCTGTGCATCACAAAATAGGTATTATTTATTTTATTTCGAATACGAAATCTTTTTTTTTTATGAACTATACCTATTTATTTTTAGCGTTAGTTATATTCATTTCTTCTGAAGGTGAAGGTTGACAGATGCGTCATAATTTGTAGGTGATGAAGATGAACTACATGACATTAAAATTCATTCTGGAATTCATGCGTTTTATTGTTGTTTATTTTACATAGATCTAGTTAACAGTGGAATAGTTCAAATGCGCCAGTTTCATATCTTCCGATGTCCTAACTAGCGTGTCTGTGTACTCCTTTACCAAGTCATTCAATTCGTCGTACATCTGAAAGTAATATAAAACAGACATTCAGTGATAGACATTTGTACATGGGAACCGCAGAATATGGTAAATGCACATTTTTTAATCAACTATGTTATTTAAGGTCTCGTATCATAAGTCATAACTATACAGGTACTGTTAGCCGGGTCGGGTAAGTCAGCGTCAAAATACTTTTATCAATTTAGTATGGTGTACCGAACTAGTTGTCCACCTGGACCACTACAAAATATTTAGCGCTGACTGTAGGTACCTACATACATAACTTTTGCACTTTGCGTGTATCCATATCTTTTATGTTGACTATACAAAGTGTTTGTTAAACATCCACTAATGTCGGAAATTAGAGAAACCGAATAAGATGTGTCTATCATTCACGCAAAGGGTACTTTTTTTTCGGCACTTCAGTGAAATTTCGATGCAGGTAGCTAGAGTTACTAAATATATAGAAAAAATTAAAAACAACTTTGCATTGTTATTAATGCCTTGCTTTCAATTAACCGAATACCTACACTTGTGGAAACAAGTCTTTGCATTTTGCAGAGTGTTGCAGTACAGGCGTTAATTAAATTAATCAAAATTCGCACATTCATGTCATGTCAGATTCGGTAAAGCGCACCGACGACGTGCTAAATATATTTGTGGCCAATAATGTCCATCCAAGCTGCCACTTATTAATTATCACTTATCGGGTACCTGTTAGGTTTGAATTAACACGATCGAACAATGGATTTAGACTACAGTGAAACGTTTTTAGGGTTCCGTAGTAAACAAGGAACCCTTATAGTTTCGCCATGTCCGTTTGTCACAGCATAGCGCTCAGTGGCCGTTAGACTCCAGAATAAAAAAAAATTCTCTCCCCCCTCCTCTAATTTTTGATCTGAGCCCGAAACCCCGACTTTTGGTGGCGAGTCCAAAAAGGTGAAGAAAACTATTTCGAACATAATCAGCCCAGCTGTTTTTGAATAACTACGGCATCCTACACTGAACAGGGTCTGACATGCTCTAGGCCGGTTTCTCAAAATGTAATGTGTGTCATGACTCTTGGCTTGGAATGGCCCTTACGGGTTCTTCAATAAGGTTAATTTTAGACACCGTGGCGGGACTGGCGGGGTGCCTTTCCGTTTACGCTGACACACATATTATTTAGTTGCCCATTTAGGTTTTTTTTTGTTTTACATTATTTAATTAAGGAGACTGTAAGTCTGCTATTGTAATAGTTTATAATGTATCAAATGTAACCATATATGTGGGGATTTTTTTTGTTTGTTTCTGAATAAATAAAATAAAATAAAACCAACCTCGGCGTATTCCGAGTGCGGGTCCTGCCGCGCGTGCGGCTGTAACTCCGCCCGCAGCGCGTCCACGGCGGCCAGCGGCGCGTCCAGCCCCAGTAGTGCCGCGCTCCACGCTTATACAGGCTCGCACACAACAGCAACTATGACACCAACCTCGGCGTATTCCGAGTGCGGGTCCTGCCGCGCGTGCGGTTGTAACTCCGCCCGCAGCGCGTCCACGGCGGCCAGCGGCGCGTCCAGCCCCAGTAGTGCCGCGCTCCACGCTTATACAGGCTCGCACACAACAGCAACTATGACACCAACCTCGGCGTATTCCGAGTGCGGGTCCTGCCGAGCGTGCGGTTGTAACTCCGCCCGCAGCGCGTCGACCGCGGCCAGCGGCGCGGCCCGCGGCGATCCATGCGCGTCCAGCCCTAACAAAGCCGCCCGCAGTACGCCGATACACGCTCGCGCGGCTTCTAGCGCGCGGCCACCGCTCAGCAGGGCGCGGACGCAGCCGGCGCCGTCGCGGTCCTGGAAGTGTGTACAGGTGTAGTGAGAAATTACTTGCCTTCGGAAACGTTCGTAAACACATGCTGTTTCAGGCAGTGTCACCGAGTCTGACTGAAGTAGCATGACAGCTATTACTGTCAGTCTCAGTGAGATAGACTGAAACAGCATGACGTTGACGAACATTTCCGAAGGCAAGTCATTTCTCACTACATCTGTAAATAAGTAACACCAACATCAATTTGTTTAATTATAAAACAAATTGATGTTTCCTAATCATGAATTGATTACAGCGCCCTCTATCGCAAATTCAACGCAACGGAGAGTTGTCGAGTTTGCGGACGATTGTGGTAGACACATGTCTTTACATACATATCATTTATTTATTCAGACAACAAAGATCCATTATATGTTAGTTACCTTAATTATTACTTAAAAACTATGTTAGTAAACATACACAGCAACGGACATGGTATTTTTAATTAAGTGTTGCATTATTATTGTTGTGTTGTGTCTTTGAGTGACTTAAGGTTGTAGTACCTTCGAAACACTACGTACAGATGTCGCTAGTGATTAGCTTCACAATACCATTGACTAAATTCGCTGTGATCGACGGAAGGTAGTCTGGTGTAATTGGAAGCACGTTGGACCGGCAATCCAGATGAAACGGGGTTCGAATCCCATGACAACCAGAGTCTTTCGCAGTTGATTTTTTCTATGGTAAGCACATCTGTTACGACATTGCGGGATTACCTAGAAGTGTTGTTACTGGATTTACGAGGAAGCTGAGTCGTAGTCTAGAACGTCCTCCATTTATAGAGAATAGACATGATGTATGGCAAGTCTAATCAACATCTTTCGAACTGTCAAAAGGATCATCATCATCATCTGCCTATGTTTGTCCACTGCTGGACGTAGGCCTCTCCTACACTGTTAAAAATTAGGGAATTTTACAGACGAAAAAATTACAGAATTCTGTAAAATTACATCATTTTCACAGAAAAATTTGTAATTTCACATATTTTTCATCAATTTTACAAAAATAAATTTAAAATTGATGAAAAATATGTGAAATTACAATTTTTTCTGTGAAAATAATGTATTTTACAGAAAAACGGGTCTTAATCGCGTAAACTTACGTTTAATTATATCCTGACATATGAGTGATAATCGTGAAAGTTTAAATCAATACGAGTATATTGAAAATAATGTAATTTTAAATTTTTTCGTCTGTAAAATTCCCTAATTTTTAACAGTGTATTAACTATGCGTAGACGCATTAGGAGGTAAATGCCCATAATCGCCACGCTGGGGAAACGAATTGACGATCGCAGTAATGTGTCCACTATGATGACGCTGCTGCCCATCATCAATCTTGTAGAATGGTCAGCGGCACTTCAATCCCTTAGTCGACTCTTACGACACCCGCAGGAAGAATTGGGGTGGTGACAAACGCATTCTTACTGTCACCACACGGCAAAACGATCGCCACCATGAAATTTTATATAAAATACATAACACCTACTCTTTTTTTCTTTCTCTAAGTTCTTTCCAATTTATTAAATAAAAGTTCTGTGCAAAAATTATATAAATCTACATTTTAGTAATAAAATAATAAATAAAATAAAATAAAATTTATAGATTTATTTCCTTATAGCTAGTATGACAAAGTGTTAGCTAGTATGATAAATTACAAGAAGAATTCTATTCGGTCACACAGTCATGCGTGTCACTGATGAATATTTCCAGTAATCCATACCTATTTAAATATGTGAACATTTAATACAAACGATGAATATACCATGTAAGCTTGCAAGAACCACTGTGGAAGGAACTGGTCGGTGCTGAGCGCTCGTTTGGTCACGCTCAAGAGTGTCTCGGCGCTGGCATCTTTTAGGTGCGGGTAAAGTTCATCGAAATCTATGTTTTCACCTCCTGAAATAGACGTGAAAAATTAATAAGTTATCCTGACATAATTTTCATTTATGTCAGGATCGGTGGGTCCCAAGTAGTAATAGGTCGCTTCCGGTAACTCAACCAACACAGTAAGGGAAATATTCCCAATTATCGGGAACAACCCGTCAATAGTCCCAATTTACTATTAGTGGCACTGGCACTGCAAGTTTTTGTATCAGATCACATTTTTAAATGTCCTTGTAAAAATAATAAGGATAAGGAAAACAAATCTAACAATTTTATAAGTTTTATAGATAAAACACATGAAAGCAAATGCAAAAGTCAAAATTTAGGCACCCAAAAGAAATTTGATACATTTGACTAAATTAAAGTGTCACACAGATAAAATTATAGGCAAAACCAATTTGTTTTGTTGTCACCGTTTTTGTATGAGATTCCCAGGATAAGATATAATCAGGGTAAAACGGTATGTTAAAGTAACAAGCCGTGTTACTTTAAAGCAAATCTCTTAACACGTTCGACGCCGGTGACACAGCGTCTGTGATCAAAAATTCTGACTCCTACGCCAGTGACACACATACGTTATCAAAATAACCGTATTCCGGTGCCACTAGCATAAATCAAATTCTTACTCCTGTGCCAGTGGCATCGAAATACGAACATTTTTGACACAAGTGTCGTGTCGCCGGCATAGGAGTACAATCATTTCGGTCACACATGCGTGTCACTGGCAAAGGAATTGTAATAAGAAAATTTCGATCGGTGTAGTATTAGGATTTAGTGAAACATTTGCAAATATTTTTCTGTTAGTCATTTAGGGTTAGAATAAGGTTACGTACCTGTTTAACACGTTCGCCTCCGGTACTGTTTCACTAAGTGCTTATACTATGCCGATCGAAATTATCTGATAGAAATCCTATGCCAGTGACACGCATGTGTGACCGAAAAGATTGTACTCCTATGCCGGCGACACAGCACTTGTGTCAAAAACGTTCGTATTTTTATGCCACTGGCAAAGGAGTGAGAACTTGATTAATGCTAGTGGCATAAGAATAATATTACTTTGATCACGTATATGTGTCGCTGGCATAGGAGTACAGTTTTTTCGGTCACATATGCGTGTCACCGGCGTCGAACGTGTTAATTTTATAATTTTAAATAAGATGTCTCGAAAGTGCTTGTTGCTAGGCTTACAAATAAAGAATACGGACAAAGTAACAAGTTTATATTTACCCAGTAATGCTTGCTGTACAGGATCTAGCGAGTCCGGAACTTCTTCGCGGAGTTCTGCTGCTAACTCATCAGGGCCAATCACCTAGTAGAAAAGGATTTTGAATTATATTTTTGAATAATCATTCCGATGACTCATATTTCGAGGAATTGCCAGATTTTATTACATATAACAATCAACTTAAAATCTTGACAAGTTGAATGCAGACAGAAAAATAACATATTTTAAACTCCTTCAAAGTGTCGAAGGCTTTGAGAGTGATATTACAATAAATTACGATAAGGCTATATCGATTCGTTAAATCTCACGTCTTTGACTTTCACTTTACATATTATATTATTGCTGGTTAATGTAGAACTTAGTGGGTCTCCGCCAGTTGGTTCGGACTCCCGCCGCGTGTGCAACTGTGCACCGCCCGCAGGTGCTGCCTAGCTATGCTATTCTCTTATTCACACATTCGACGCTGCGTTCGTCAACGAGCTCGACGTCGAGACAGCCGTGTCTAAAATCCTAGCGGTTTGATTTGACATTAGGAATCGAGGCTGTGAGCGAGGTTGTGGGCGAGTTCGTCGCTGTTTTTCGTTAGAGAATACGAAGTTCGTACATTAAACGTCAAACTCTCGACGCAGTGTAGTTCCAGCTCACGCCGCATTCGTCGCCGAGCACTAGTGTCGTTTAAAGTAGGTACATTAGTGAATACCATTTTTAGGCTCGACGCTGCCGCAGCGCTGTCACAGCGCTGACAGCAAGGCGGTTTCCTTAGTGAATAACACTGCAGTACCTATTAAAATTCATCGCACGCGTCCGCACTAGTAAGCGTCTTTCATATTTTTTTGTTATATGAGTGAATAGATATTATGTACATGCTTTTAATGTTAAAATTTTATATTAAAATTATCAGTGAAACAAGCAAATAAGTCGTCCCCGAGCGCTCCGCACATTTCGGACGCATACTTATATACCGTTCGTCAGTATAAAACAAAAAAAAGTAAACAAATACGGCTGACTTTCACATACAGGGTGGTCCAAACCTTGACGTCAAACATTTTTTTTTAGATTCCTCACGTCATGAGCTATCAGAATATACCCCATGTATGTTAGCCGATTTTTTGTAGTTTTCGAGTTATGAATTTTTGAAAAAAAATTTTTGAGAAATTCTGGAATGAAGAAATTTATTAATAAAAAAAAACTAATGGGTTTTTTAACTAGTTTTTTTTTGTAAAAGTATTACTACAAATAAAGCATTTACTGACAAAAAAATTAGCGTCCTCACTTTGATACAAGTAGGATAAAAAAATACAAAATTCAAAATTTTACGCTACAACGCATCCAAATAGCATTAATGTACGTAAATAAAAAAAAAATAAAAAATCCCAAGGAATTTTCGTATTCTAAAGACCGCCCTAGACCTTGAGCCTTCGTAAAAGCAAAAAAAAGTGATACTTAATGATGAGGATTTTTCGGAGTAGTCAAATAAACTTAAAATTTTAAAGTAGTAAAAAATTACTTGAATAACTACACAAATTGAGCTTTCGTGGTATTTTCTGTATTTGTTTATTGATAAGAACAACAAAATAGACGAAATTTCACTTTATTTTTAAATTAAAAATTTTGAAGTTTTTTAAAGTTTATTTGAACGACTACTCCGAAAAATCCTCATCATTAAGTATTACTTTTTTTTTGCTTTTACGAAGGTTTAAGGTCTAGGGCAGTCTTGACATTACCAAAAATCCTTGAGATATGTTTTATTTTTTTTATTTACGTACATTAATGCTATTTTGGTGCGTTTTTAACGTAAAATTTAGAATTTTTTATTTTTTATCCTAGGTACTTGTATCAAAGAGAGAACGCTAATTTTTTTGTCAGTAAATGCTTTATTTGTTGTAATACTTTTACAAAAAGAAAATATTAAAAAAACCCAATAGTTTTTTTTTATCAATAAATTTCTTCATTCCAAAATTTCCCAAAAAAATTTTTCAAAAATGTATAATTCGAAAACAACAAAAAATCGGCTAACATACATGGGGTATATTCCGATAGCCCATGACGTAGGGAACCCAAAAAAAATTTTTTGACGTCAAGGTTTGGACCACCCTGTATATCGTGAAGCCGCAGGCACGTGAGCGCGGCCGCCGCCTGCGAGCGCTCCGCACATCGCGCACTACGTGGACACATATACGACACACACCTGCAGCGCGCGCGGCGCGGGGCGCGCCAGGAAGGCGTGCTCGGGGCGCGCGAGCCGCAGGCACGTGAGCGCGGCCGCCGCCTGCGAGCGCTCCGCACATCGCGCACTACGTGGACACATATACGACACACACCTGCAGCGCGCGCGGCGCGGGGCGCGCCAGGAAGGCGTGCTCGGGGCGCGCGAGCCGCAGGCACGTGAGCGCGGCCGCCGCCTGCGAGCGCTCCGCACATCGCGCACTACGTGGACACATATACGACACACACCTGCCGCGCGCGCGGCGCGGGGCGCGCCAGGAAGGCGTGCTCGGGGCGCGCGAGCCGCAGGCACGTGAGCGCGGCCGCCGCCTGCGAGCGCTCCGCACATAGCGCACTACGTGGACACATATACGACACACACCTGCAGCGCGCGCGGCGCGGGGCGCGCCAGGAAGGCGTGCTCGGGGCGTGCGAGCCGCAGGCACGTGAGCGCGGCCGCCAGCCAGCGCGCGCGGGCGCCGTCGGCCGCCTCCGACCGCTCGGCGGCGCAGCGAGCGGCGCGCTCGTACATTATTGATGCGGCTACGGACAAATACTACTATTAGCTATAATAGCCAAAACCCTTGGCTGATGATAGTGGCATACTGATCGTCAGTACGGAAAGATCCGCGCGGATCAATATGTTTTAAGCTTAGCGTTTTAGAGTAAAGCGGACGCGTCCGTACGGGCGGGGCGGACATCCACGCGGAGATCGCTGCTGCCATCCGAACGACGCGTCCGCGGGGCCGTTCGCGCAGTATGCAGCTCGCGAGTGGAGGTTTACAGTGAGTGTTTTATTAACACCCGGAGTGCACGCGTCAGCGCAGTACAATCATGACGCCTGTATCCCAAGCCTGTTAGTATGATCTAAAAAGACTTGTGCAGAATGCCTCTGTGCGGGTCTTTCCGTACTGACGGTCCGTATGACACTAAAACCTACCTTACGCAAGCTAGATATCCCATCTGAGCAGTTTTGATAAAGTGCGAAGCTTAGGTCACGTCAAATCAAATAGATACAGCTATTCCCTTGGAATGAGTTTGTTTAGCAGTTTCAACGTGAAGACAAAGTTTCGTTGTGCCTACGCGCCTATGCGACCAGGGGCCTATTTCTCGAAAGATTGTAATTTGTAATACAAGTGGAAGTCACTCTTTAACACTATTCATTAGATAAGGACTTCCGCTTGTATTACAAGTTTTCGAAAAATAGGGCCCTGAAACAATACAACTGACCTTTCCTATAATGATGCCTGGATATATGAAGCGCGTACAGGAAGTCGTAGTACGGGTTGTCGCCGTGCGCATCGTGCAGTTTCGCTCGCGCGGCCGCCGCGCGTTCCGCCTCCGCTGACAGGGCGCCACATGATACTAGCGCACTTAGTTGCTTCCGAGATGCTAAAAGACAGAAATTAAACTTATAATTGGACTGATATTATATGAAATTTTACCTTCCAATAAAATTAATATTATGTTTTCTAAGACTTCGGAGATCTTCAGGATGTGAGAGCGTAGCGTCTCCCAATGACCGATAGATGCCGCTAGCGTCTATGAAGCCGCTCCAAAGCCCGTAGCGCGCCGCTGTGACGTAGTTTCCGCTCAAACAGCTTCCTGTAACCAACCAGCTCGCACCCGGCGACTCGCCGCCATTTCATTGTTGAGGAGAATGTAAAGGTTGATAAAATATTGCCACCAGGAAGGCATTATCCAGATCTCCGAAGTCTTAGAAAACATAATATTAATTTTATTGGAAGGTAAAATTTCATATTATGTGTTTCGTTCGACTTCGGAGATCTTCAGGATGTGAGACCTGTCTATTATCTCCTGGTGGCGAGTCAGCGGGTGCAGAAATGTTCGGGCTCTACTGCCCCAAACCAACCAATGAATTTTGACGTGTAGTCAATAAAATTAAGAATACATGCTGCATCGCTTTGCATTCAGAGGTTAAGAATAGGCTCAAACGAGGCTTTTCGGTTGGGTTGACATGCTATTTGCATACATCTACAGAGTAGATATCCGCAGATTATATATAGGACTTACTCATCCGCAGTTTTTACACATAAGTTTCACATAACATTTTCGATGATTTATACGAATTGACACGTCCAGAATACCGGGTTCATATTTTGATGTTATCTAATTTAGAACGGAATTTCAGAAAGGAAATAATTAAGTGAGAATTATTAGAATAATTGTCTACGTATAATACAGTACAGTGTAAGGTCATGGACTCTAAACTCGGTATTAACATTCCATATGTGGGTTTCTCTCTGATATGTCGTACAGCTGTTCAGATTAAAACTAGTATTCTTTAAGCGTTTAATCAAACAGGCACCTTGAAGGCGAAGGTTTCGCCAAATAAATACTTTACAAATAATATTAATCAGATATTATCGTTCGCTACGCTAAATGCGATAAAATACGAGAGGATATTTTCGTTACTTGATTTGATGAGACAACTGGCAGACGATGTTATTTTTAGCGTACCACGATGACTATTTTCCATATGGGCGTACCTGTTTTTACTTTGGAGAAACGCCAACGGAACACCAGAAGACTTTTCTTTTGATCTGGTCAGTCAGCGTCGGTGTAGCAGCGTTCCGCTTACCTCAACGCATCGTGCGTTCAGTTAGGGCCAGTAGACTGAGACATACTGTGGCACGTGAACGTTTGAGGTGAGCAAACAGGTCGATGGACGGGGTACCCTAGCGGGTGAAGATCTGCTCAGTGGCCTCCGGGCGCTGGTGCCGCTCGGGGGCGCAGAGTCCCCTAGCTCGTCCGTCGACTTCCTGAAAGTACCGACCTGTAGGTATATGAACCGAACTGGTTCCGTAAGTTCTGAACCTGTAGTGCGTAGGCAATTCCCTGATGCCAATACTTTCTGCGTTGGTCGTTGTAACTAATAATCATACTAACTATCGATCTCCTCAGGTTCTCCTTAAGTTTTAAAGTGTAGTTTTTTTTTGGAGTCGCAGTGCAAGTTCCCTGTTGGAGACCATGCACCGGCTTCCTGTTGAGGACCGACTGAGAATGCGGTGCGTTGATCAATACACTCAGTATAGTGTTTCCTTCTTACCTCGATATGAACGTATTTTATTACGTTCTTAATTCACCATGGGAGATTCCCGCAAGAGTCCGGTTGGCAGATGAGATGGGAGCTGGCATGGGACTCTGTAATCGCCCGAAGCAGTGTTAGGGCCTGCGATAGTGCAACCAGCCTCCATGGACGCCCAAGTTCGTAAGGTTGAGTCCGTCTAGGAGCGCACGACGTTGGACGCGAGACAGGCTGTCTCGCAACCAATCATTTACCTTATTTTCCCTGCAGGACGCAAATGTTGTGGCTATGGTTTGAGTAAGGATTGTAACGTATTTCAGGTAGTATATTTGCTAACCTAGGTTGATGGGGGTTGATCTGGTAATCTGTACTACTTTTTCGACTGGATTGCTATCAGGAAATAGTCTTGATAGGTGATCAAACGTTGGTCAGAAATGTATCATGTGGACGCAGTCACGGACGCATCCAATTGTTTACTTACAAATAATATTAAGTATACTAAAACTGCCCAGGACCGGAGTCAGAGGTGAACAGTCGTGTTGGGGACCAGGACTTTCTTTGGGTCGTAGCGCTAGAGGAGTAAGTAAGTTCAGCTATTAATATGGAAGACCTTTAATCGGCTCTGGGAAAGAATAATCTGTGTAGGAATAGCACCGGGCATAGCAATACGCTTAGATAAAAACGAAGAATTTATTTTCTGTGACGAGTATACCGGTGTTTCGAGCTATCTCTCCATGGCCTCTTTCCTCGTGCAGCTGTATCTCGAGCTCGCTTACGACCGGGGGTTTTTGTCCCAAATTTGTTTATTGCCCTCGGAGAAATGGTTCGTTTTATGAGGAGGACCCCGTATAGTTGGAGAACGAGTGCGAGTAGAGAGATTATAAGAGATCTGTTTCCAAACCTTGTCAATACCACCAGTTTTCAGAAAGCAGGCCCGCGGATTTGAGTGTCTGAGGAATCCGGGGCTGGTCAAACATTTGTAGAATAATTTGAGATATTACGTTACAGATTCCATTCATTGTCGAACAGGTCTTCGGTTTGGTGCAGTGTGCACTAAGTGTTCCTGCTTCTGCTGTATTGGATCGTGGGAGACTGCAGATAGTTTTTGAATATAGATACAACGTACAGATTTCCTATAGAACAATAGGACGCAGTTCCTTGTGACTCGGTCAGCCACTACAACGGATCCTCGATCGAGAACGAGGGGTTTGCAATCCCCCAGCTGCAGTAGGCACGTGTATGTCTATCAGGAACACCCGAAGCAGGAGCACCAGACTGTGGTTTGCAATGCTTCCGCTCGGCAGGCGGCGCCAGGGTGGTTGCCGGCATCAGCTTGGTTACTTACGTGATATGGGGGGGCCAAACTGACAAGAGTCGTTGGCGCTTTCGCGTTGGGCAGAGCTTCCGCCGTATGGCGAATATCGCGGGCGGTGGCGTCATCCGGCCAGTTGGCAGCCGGCAGCGAGGCGTTATCGTGGCGTCATTGTATCGGCTTGGCGGGCCACTGTAGTTGCACAATGAACTTCATCGGACCAATTGTATTCTGACTTGTAGCGCCATTGCGGTGGTCGCGTGAATGTAGCGGTTTCGTGATCGGCAGCAACATGGAGGTGGGTTATACCGCCATGCCTGGACAGCATCAGCATCGAACGGCAGTATTATTACTTGTAATGTCATCATGGTGACTATAATTTCGTGGCCAGCGGTGTCCCGTGGCACCCGGTGAGGTCAATACCGATGGTGCCGTCGCGACGACTAGTGAAGTCGGGACCGGTGTCGTGGTTGCGGCAGCCAATGAGGCGAGGACCGGTGGCACCGTTGTAGCGCCCAGTGAGGTCGGGATCGGTAGCATCGTAGTGGCACCCCGTCAAAAAACGGGATCGGTGGTGCCGGCATGGCACTCAATGACGTTAGTACCTGTGGCACCCACGTGGCGAGCAGTGAGTTCAGGACGGGTGGTGCCCACGTGGCAGCTAGTGACGTCGGGGCCGGCGGCACCGACATGGCGTCAGTGAGGTCAGGGCCGGTGGTGTTCACGTGGCGTTCAGTCGCGTCGGGACCGGTGGCGGCCAGCGTCGGGACCGATGGCGTCCCCGTGACAGCTAGAGACGTCAGGCCCGGTGGCACCAACATGGCAGCCAGTGGAGTCCCCGCCCCGGTGGCACCGTCGTGGCGGCCAGTGAGGTCAGGATAGGTGGCGCCCAGGTGGCGGCCAGTGAGATCAGGACCGGTGGCGCCCATGTGGTGGCCAGTGAGGTCGGGATCGGTGGCGCCTAGGTGGCGGCCAGTGAGATCAGGACTGGTGGCGCCCATGTGGCGGCCAGTGAGGGCAGGATCGGTGGCGCCCAGGTGGCGGCCAGTGAGATCAAGACCGGTGGCGCCCAGGTGGCGGCCAGTGAGGTCGGGATCGGAGGCGCTCCCGTGGCGGCCAGTGAGGTCAGGATCGGTGGCGCCCAGGTGGCGGCCAGTGAGATCAGGACCGGTGGCGCCCAGGTGGCGGCCAGTGAGGTCAGGACCGGTGGCGCCCACGAGGCGGCCAGTGAGGTCAGGATCGGTGGCGAACATGTAGCGGCCAGTGAGGTCAGGATCGGTGGCACCCATATGGCGGCCAATGAAGTCGGGACCGTTGGTGCCCACGTGGCAGCCAGTGAGGTCAGGATCGGTGGCACCCACATGGCGCGGTGGTGCCCACGTGGCAGCCAGTGGCGATCACGTGGCGGCCAGCGCTCACGTGGCAGCTAGTGAGGTCAGGACCGGTGGCGTCCACATGGCGCCACGTCAGTCTCATCACAACATTCGTCGCCATCCGCAGACTAGACTCCTTGGGTTAATAGAATATCATTAAGCTAACTCACCAATCGATCCGAGAGCGGAAAACGTAAAGAGTACCCAGGTCCAGCTGCAGCTCCCGGCGGCGGCGGCGGAGCGCGGGGTGGCCCCCGGCGCGCCCGGCCGCGGCGGCGACACGGCGGCGGAGCGCGGGGTGGGCCCCGGCGCGCCCGGCCGCGGCGGCGACACGGCGGCGGAGCGCGGGGTGGGCCCCGGCGCGCCCGGCCGCGGCGGCGACACGGCGGCGGAGCGCGGGGTGGGCCCCGGCGCGCCCGGCCGCGGCGGCGACACGGCGGCGGAGCGCGGGGTGGCCCCCGGCGCGCCCGGCCGCGGCGGCGACACGGCGGCGGAGCGCGGGGTGGCCCCCGGCGCGCCCGGCCGCGGCGGCGACACGGCGGCGGAGCGCGGGGTGGCCCCCGGCGCGCCCGGCCGCGGCGGCGACACGGCGGCGGAGCGCGGGGTGGCCCCCGGCGCGCCCGGCCGCGGCGGCGACACGGCGGCGCCGGCTCCCCGGCGGCGCGCGGGCCGCCCCCGGCCGGCGGCGCCGCGCTGCCCGCGGCGACACGATGATCGCGATGCACGTTTCCTCTCGTCGGGTGCGGAGCGGCTTACGTTACCGTATGAGAAGTAACGCGATTAAAAACACGCGTTAATCGGACGATTTCCTACTTTAAAAATCTCGGAAACGCCTACGACTGAACGACGGTAACGTTTAAAACACGATCGTGGTCGAGAACGTATTTCGCCAGAAAAAGTGGGTAGATCGAAGTCGCTCTTGAAAATTGCGCGACGGACGTTATCGGTTCGAAAATACTTCGGGAACTCGATTATTCGAAATGAAATTTTAAAATTCGAATCTTAAATTTTCGTCGTAAATATTTAACGATAGATCACTTTCTTGACGATTAGCGAAACACTTCAAATGACTCTTAAAATAACTTTTCTGTTCGAGCAGAAGTTCCGAAATATAATTACTGGGAATTAAGTCGATCGAGAAGTTAAAGACCACGTGTCGAATTTAAATAAAAATATGCGGACCTTCGGCCAAGACGGTCGACGAAACAATGAAATGGCGGCGAGTCGCCGGGTGCGAGCTGGTTGGTTACAGGAAGCTGTTTGAGCGGAAACTACGTCACAGCGGCGCGCTACGGGCGGCTACGGAGCGGCTTCATAGACGCTAGCGGCATCTATCGGTCATTGGGAGACGCTACGCTCTCACATCCTGAAGATCTCCGAAGTCGAACGAAACACATAATAATGGGATATTAATCAAATTTTTTTTTATATATTTATTTTCAAAACTACAATTTATGTACATAGATTAAATCTAACTAATCTACTTAACCTAACCTATATCTAAGATTGGCCCTTGTGGCATTGTACCGAGGATGCTGGCGGCATTTCCTCGCTGTATCGCAATACTGATGCGTTGTGCGAGGAAGTCGCCAGCTCTTCGGTCTTTAGTTACATCAACCAGACGTTTCGCGATCTCAGCAAACAATTTGCGTGCGCTGGGGCCCCAAGAACCTAAAGTTTCTACGCCAAACGGTACAAAATCGTACTCTTTGCCGAGGCCCTTATATTTATTACGTTTTAAAAATTCGGCATTTTCAGCCGCAGCGGCTGCCTTAAACGTAGTTCGTTGAAGATGGGAATTGATATAATGGGATTGATATATATACAAGTGCCATTTTTTTCAATCATGATACTATTATATGCTGACAGCACATTGGTTAGTCTAAATGTATATTATACTGTGGCCGTACCTAATGTGGTGAGCAGCGTGGCGGCGGCGGCGGCGCGCGCGTGCGGCGCCGGGTTGGCGGCGGCGGCGCTCAGCGCGCGCTCCACGCGCCCGCCCGCTAGGTGCCACTTGACCACCACCCATTGGTTAGTCTGTGTACATTATACTGTGGCCGTACCTAATGTAGTGAGCAGCGTGGCGGCGGCGGCGGCGCGCGCGTGCGGCGCCGGGTTGGCGGCGGCGGCGCTCAGCGCGCGCTCCACGCGCCCGCCCGCTAGGTGCCACTTGACCACCACCCATTGGTTAGTCTGTGTACATTATACTGTGGCCGTACCTAATGTAGTGAGCAGCGTGGCGGCGGCGGCGGCGCGCGCGTGCGGCGCCGGGTTGGCGGCGGCGGCGCTCAGCGCGCGCTCCACGCGCCCGCCCGCTAGGTGCCACTTGAACACCACCCATTGGAACATCGGCTGTAAACGGTTCTCCGTTAGTCAAAGGCCAGGATTACACCTGTGAGTTCTTACGTAAGTTGTAGGGACGGAGCTATACTAAGGCCGGACTTACACTGGTAAGTTTTTACGTAAGTTGTAGAAACGGAGCTATACTAAGTTATGAGTTAGTGGTATTCACCTCTCATTCCTTGGTATTGCTGTGTCTGTACAGTACGTAAAAACTTACAGGTGTAAGTCCGGCCTTATGAGAGGTTGAATTATACTATCTCATTCCAGCTAATAGCTCTGTCTCTACATCTTACATGAAAACTGTCTAAGGCCAGACGTACACCTGTAAACTTACGTTTAATTATATCCTGACGTTTCGGGCATGACGTTACACCCGTGGTCGCAGGCAGATCAGTCTGCCTGCGACCACGGGTGTAACGTCATGCCCGAAACGTCAGGATATAATTAAACGTAAGTTTACGCGATTTAAGACCCGTTTGTCTTCAAAATATGAGTGATAACCGTAAAAGTTTAAATCAATGTACACCTGTAGGATTAGCACATGATTGGTGCGACAGTATGTCGCCGCGAGATAGATATCCCGTCTTTTACTAGCTATATTAACAAAAGAGGGACGGATAGTCTATCTCGCGGCGAGATACTGTCGCGCCAATCCTGTGCTAAGCAGGCTGTAAGTTCTTACATTAGTTATAGGGACGGGGATAAACTGAGGAATGAGATAATGATATTCTCCTCTCATTCCTTAGTATAGCTCCGTCCCTATAATTTTGACTCGTTTGACCTATGGGGAGCTAAGACCGCACTACCCGGAACGGACGCTCTTCTAACAGGAAATTGTATGAACGGAGCTAATAGCTGTGGATGCGTGTGTCGCGCCAGATAGCGGAGGCTCCAAGAGAATTGGACGCCGTGCACTCAGAGCAGGCGCATGCGTTTGCATTTGTTTTTGATGCATGCCGCACGCCCTGCTCGAGAGTTTACTCAAGCCGTACATTTACAGTACCCGACGATTAAGATCGGACATCGGTCTTTAAAGAGACTAATAAGGTTGCATTAAACGACACATAAATTAGAGGGACAACGCTCTATGAAGCTTAGTCTCTTTCCAAAGACAGATCTGCAAACTTTATCGCCGGGTACTGTGCATATTTCTAGCCGATTGTCAACAAGCAAAGACGAGTGGCGAAATTACGGTATATCATTGTTGCCAAAATCAAAACTTCAGTACTCAGCGACAAATTTGCCGCTGGGTCGGCGATGAGCCGAAAAGCCGATAAATTCTGGGGTATCGTCTTCAGATCTTATCTTAGTCACTGTGGGTCATTTAGTAACGTATTGTACCTAGATAGATAAGTGTGTTATCCGATGTAAATGATTTAAAAAGCCATTGATACGTAATGTGTAATGAAAGAGCAAAGGGCTACTAAGCAGTTTTATTTAAACTCACCAGATTGGGGTCGTTCTTGTCGGCGATACTGATGGCGGTTTCGGCGAGACGCACGACACACGCGCCTGCGTCGTGGATTTCGAACAGTTTTATCACCTGAAACAAATTCAAAAATATGTAAAAACATAATCACCAAATTAAAAATTTAAAAAACCGACCTCAACCGGTTTCTCCAAGATTCCCGATTTGTTTCCATCATTGGTTTCCTCAAATCCTACTTTCTGAATGCAAATTCTTGTAAATGAATGAAAATTACCAAAAGCGCCATACATGTACCTATAACAATTGAAGAGATCCCTCGATTTCTCCAAGATCCCATCATCAGACCGCAACTTGGTGCCAATGGGACCATCTCGGGGTAATACACGTTCGATCACATAAAGAAATTTTAAAATCGGTTCACTATTCTCGGAGATATCGGGTAACATACATACAACAAAAAAAAAAAAAATCAGTCGAATTGAGAACCTCCTCCTTTTTTGAAGTCGGTTAAAAATAGGGATTTCTGCGCAAAATATTACAGAAAATGGATCACGTTATACGCGACCAGCTGCCGCAGGAACGGCTCCGTGCTCACTTCGCCTTGCACGGCGTCAGACAGCATGGATCACGTGATACCTTCATGTAGTACAGCACTAGCGCCTGGTGCCGCAGGAACGGCTCCGTGATCACTTCGCCTTGCACGGCGTCAGACAGCATGGATCACGTGATACCTTCGTGTAGTACAGCACTAGCGCCTGGTGCCGCAGGAACGGCTCCGTGCTCACTTCGCCTTGCACGGCGTCAGACAGAATGGATCACGTGATACCTTCATGTAGTACAGCACTAGCGCCTGGTGCCGCAGGAACGGCTCCGTGCTCACTTCGCCTTGCACGGCGTCAGACAGCATGGATCACGTGATACCTTCATGTAGTACAGCACTAGCGCCTGGTGCTGCGTGAGGCGCGACCAGCTGCCGCAGGAACGGCTCCGTGCTCACTTCGCCTTGCACGGCGTCAGACAGCATGGATCACGTGATACCTTCATGTAGTACAGCACTAGCGCCTGGTGCCGCAGGAACGGCTCCGTGCTCACTTCGCCTTGCACGGCGTCAGACAGAATGGGTCACGTGATACCTTCATGTAGTACAGCACTAGCGCCTGGTGCCGCAGGAACGGCTCCGTGCTCACTTCGCCTTGCACGGCGTCAGACAGCATGGATCACGTGATACCTTCATGTAGTACAGCACTAGCGCCTGGTGCTGCGTGAGGCCGCGACCAGCTGCCGCAGGAACGGCTCCGTGCTCACTTCGCCTTGCACGGCGTCAGACAGAATGGATCACGTGATACCTTCATGTAGTACAGCACTAGCGCCTGGTGCCGCAGGAACGGCTCCGTGCTCACTTCGCCTTGCACGGCGTCAGACAGCATGGATCACGTGATACCTTCATGTAGTACAGCACTAGCGCCTGGTGCCGCAGGAACGGCTCCGTGCTCACTTCGCCTTGCACGGCGTCAGACAGAATGGGTCACGTGATACCTTCATGTAGTACAGCACTAGCGCCTGGTGCCGCAGGAACGGCTCCGTGCTCACTTCGCCTTGCACGGCGTCAGACAGCATGGATCACGTGATACCTTCATGTAGTACAGCACTAGCGCCTGGTGCCGCAGGAACGGCTCCGTGCTCACTTCGCCTTGCACGGCGTCAGACAGAATGGGTCACGTGATACCTTCATGTAGTACAGCACTAGCGCCTGGTGCCGCAGGAACGGCTCCGTGCTCACTTCGCCTTGCACGGCGTCAGACAGAATGGATCACGTGATACCTTCATGTAGTACAGCACTAGCGCCTGGTGCCGCAGGAACGGCTCCGTGCTCACTTCGCCTTGCACGGCGTCAGACAGGATGGATCACGTGATACCTTCATGTAGTACAGCACTAGCGCCTGGTGCCGCAGGAACGGCTCCGTGCTCACTTCGCCTTGCACGGCGTCAGACAGCATGGATCACGTGATACCTTCATGTAGTACAGCACTAGCGCCTGGTGCCGCAGGAACGGCTCCGTGCTCACTTCGCCTTGCACGGCGTCAGACAGAGTGGATCACGTGATACCTTCATGTAGTACAGCACTAGCGCCTGGTGCCGCAGGAACGGCTCCGTGCTCACTTCGCCTTGCACGGCGTCAGACAGAATGGATCACGTGATACCTTCATGTAGTACAGCACTAGCGCCTGGTGCCGCAGGAACGGCTCCGTGCTCACTTCGCCTTGCACGGCGTCAGACAGCATGGGTCACGTGATACCTTCATGTAGTACAGCACTAGCGCCTGGTGCCGCAGGAACGGCTCCGTGCTCACTTCGCCTTGCACGGCGTCAGACAGAATGGATCACGTGATACCTTCATGTAGTACAGCACTAGCGCCTGGTGCCGCAGGAACGGCTCCGTGCTCACTTCGCCTTGCACGGCGTCAGACAGCATGGGTCACGTGATACCTTCATGTAGTACAGCACTAGCGCCTGGTGCCGCAGGAACGGCTCCGTGCTCACTTCGCCTTGCACGGCGTCAGACAGAATGGATCACGTGATACCTTCATGTAGTACAGAACTAGCGCCTGGTGCTGCGTGAGGCGCGCGTCGGGCGCCGCGATCAGCTGTCTCAGGAACGGTTCCGTGCTGACGCCCTTCGCGGCTTTACAGAATGCCGTGTATGCGCCCTCGGCATCTGCCAGGTCCAGCAGGGATAGGCCGAGGATGAACTGGCCTGCGAACAGACGAAAGTTAAAGCAATCTGAACGTCATTTTTTGCGGTAGTTTTACTTGTGGTGAAAATATTTGATTGTTCCCTTTTAGTGCGTCCAAAATTCATCTCGAATCTATATCGCGAAAATCCCTGTTACATATCAACTCTCACTCAAGACATTTATTTATGACACTTACACTTTACAGAACGAAAACAAATACATTCAACATAGTGCCACGAAATGGGCACTAAGCATGTTGACTGTATTTGTTTGTTTTCGTTCTTGTGTTCACATATACTTTTTATTATTTATTTTGATTTCCTTTAATATGCAGAACTAACTAAATACTCGAATTATTATTATTGGTATATCTCGGCAGAAATGGGGTTGCCCGCCTCAAACGTATCTATGTCTTCGGCTGGCAACCCGTTTCGTCCTGGTCTATAGTAATGTACTATTAAGCTACAACTTGGTGTACTTACGCGAACAAGCGTTCCACTCGCACCAGGGCTCCAACATGGACACGTAGCTCTGCACTAAGCGAGGCTGGTTGATGGAAGCCAGCCACCATCCGAACTCGAAACCGCCGCTTACTGCCCATCTAAATTGCTTGGATAAGGAATTCATTGAAATCACTTTAGACATTTGGTGCATTTATCTTACACTGAGACTGAACGCATTGTTAAGGTTTCATACTAACGCACACACACACACACACACACACACACACACAAACACACACACACACCTACTAATACACAAAAACTAGTCTTAAGTTTTATGATAATGATCTCATTCTCTTTTAGATTTGTTTTTATAAGTCTTTTTAAATGTTTTAGTATTCTAGAATTGTATTTAAGTTATAATTTCACCTATCTCCGTCCTTTTGTTGTAATTTAATTCATTAAATAATATAGTATTGTTACCGCTAGCCGTAAAACGTACGTTACTCCTGTTCTGTAAATTTTAACCTCCCCCACGGGACAGGCACCGCCTAGTGTGGGGGTCAGTATAAATGTAATGTTCTTTTACCTTTTTTGGAAATAAAATATTTGTATTTGTATTTGTATTTGTACATACAGGGTGGGAAAAGACTTTCGGTCAGTGAGCTACCAGATCCCGTGTTGCTATGCGAAAATGAGTTTAAGAGACATTCCCTCGATTTTAAATTGATGAAGAATGGCGTTAACAGATTTTGGAAAAAAAACATACAGGGTGCGAGAAAATGGTCATTTATGACAAACTTTTTTTTTGTTGCCAATCGATTATGTAAATGTAAATGACTTGCCCCAGATTATTAAACATTCGGGATGCCTACTGTTTGCGGATGACTTAAAGTTATTTTTACCCATAAACTGTCCGACAGATTGCACTTTATTCCAGAGCGATATAGACAGGGTAGTTTTGTGGAGCGAACGTAATAAATTATATTTTAACCTGTCCAAGTGCGTCACTATTACTTTCTCTCGTGCCCACACCCCTGTCTATCACGACTATTATATCGACGCCGAACCATTAAAAAGAGTAGAAGATGTAAAAGATCTAGGCATAAAATTTACTTTCGATCTAAGATTTCGAGATCATATTAAAAATATTTGCAAGAAAGCTTACCGGATGCTAGGTTTTGTACTGCGTCGATCTCATAACTTTACGAACATTGGAGCGATTGCGGCTTTATACAATGCTCTCGTCCGCAGCGGTCTCGAATGTAATGCAGCAATCTGGACTCCGCATGAAGCGAAGTACCAGTTGATGGTCGAACGGATACAAAATAAATTTATTCGTGTTTTATATTTACGAAAATATGGAGTATATCCTTTCTACCCCCTTATGTATCCGACGTTGTTTGTACTGGGCATGGTGGGGTACAACGAGTTGCGAGTGCGCCGAGAGCTGTGTCTGGCGACATACTTGTTTAAGTTGTTACGGGGGAAAGCGTACAACAGTCAAGTGTTGAGCTGTGTGGGCCTGTACGTGCCCGACAGGTACGTGTGGCGGCGGCGCCGGCCGCGGCTGCTGGCCGAGCGGCGCGGGCGCACGAACCTACTCGGGAAGGCGCCGCTGACGCGTGCGGTAACGACTCTTAATGTGGTAGCTGAGAACATTGATCTGTTTTGTTGTTCTCTGACTGAATTCTCAAAGTCCACTTTGTACACATTGTGTTATATGCGCAATAATTTAGTATAATTTATATTTGCTATGGTAAACAATATAATTATAATGTTAATAGTTACGCTATTGTCTTAGGTTTAATAAATACCTGTAAAGATAGATGTAAGTGTGGAAAATAAATAAAATAAAAAATGTTTCAAGATCAAAAGCTTGAATGGGGCCAAAAATACATTTTTCCGCTAGAAAAGCCACAAATCTTGATTTAAAATTCCCATACAAATTGTATGAAAATTAAAAATTATTTTTTTCACGCTTAATTTTTTAATGCCTATCGACTCCATCCCTAATATCCCTATCCAGTACCAATAGTTTCCTACGGGTCAACTTATGGCAATGTATAGTGTGTGCTAGCGCGAGAATGCGCCGCGTATCCCATCGATAAGTCAGATAAAAGTACTAAAGCGCTTTAATTCTCTTGATTACCTACCTGCTAACAGCGACTCAGCTCCTTTCGATCGTCAGTTAATATATGTTCATATGGAAAAGGATACAGCTGATGCGCTAAATGATAAGTCAGCAGCGGCAACGCCTGATACCAGTGTGTGCTAGCGCGAGCGTGCGCCGCGGATCCCATCGATAAGTAAGATAAAAGTACTAAAGCGCTTTAATTCTGTTGATTACCTACCTGCTAACAGGGACTCAGCTCCTCTCGATCGTCAGTTAATATACGGTCATATGGAAAAGGATACAGTTGATGCGCTAAATGATAAGTCCGCAGCGGCAACGCCTGATGCCAGTGTGTGCTAGCGCGAGCATGCGCCGTATCCCATCGATAAGTCGGATAAAAGTACTAAAGCGCTTTCTGTTGATTACCTACCTGCTAACAGCGACTCAGCTCCTCTCGATCGTCAGTTAATATACGTTCATATGGAAAAGGATACAGCTGATGCGCTAAATGATAAGTCAGCAGCGGCAACGCCTGATGCCAGTGTGTGCTAGCGCGAGCATGCGCCGTATCCATCGATAAGTCAGATAAAAGTACTAAAACGCTTTAATTCTGTTGATTACCTACCTGCTAACAGCGACTCGGCTCCTCTCGATCGTCAGTTAATATACGTTCATATGGAAAAGGATACAGCTGATGCGCTAAATGATAAGTCAACAGTGGCAACGCCTGATGCCAGTGTGTGCTAGCGCGAGCATGCGCCGTATCCCATCGATTAGTCAGATAAAAGTACTAAAACGCTTTAATTCTGTTGATTACCTACCTGCTAACAGCGACTTAGCTCCTCTCGATCGTCAGTTAATATGCGTTCATATGGAAAAGGATACAGCTGATGCGCTAAATGATAAGTCAGCAGCGGCAATGCCTGATGCCAGTGTGTGCTGGCGCGAGTATGCGCCGTATCCCATCGATAAGTCAGATAAAAGTACTAAAGCGCTTTAATTCTGTTGATTACCTACCTGCTAACAGCGACTCGGCTCCTCTCGATCGTCAGTTAATATACGTTCATATGGAAAAGGATACAGCTGATGCGCTAAATGATAAGTCAACAGTGGCAACGCCTGATGCCAGTGTGTGCTAGCGCGAGCATGCGCCGTATCCCATCGATAAGTCAGATAAAAGTACTAAAGCGCTTTCTGTTGATTACCTACCTGCTAACAGCGACGTAGCTCCTCTCGATCGTCAGTTAATATACGTTCATATGAAAAAGGATACAGCTGATGCGCTAAATGATAAGTCAGCAGCGGCAACGCCTGATGCCAGTGTGTGCTGGCGCGAGCATGCCTTGATTACCTAGTTTACCTATCTGCTAACAGCGACTCAGCTCCGCTCGATCGTCAGTTAATATACGTTCATATGGAAAAGGATACAGCTGATGCGCTAAATGATAAGTCAGCAGCGGCAACGCCTGATGCCAGTGTGTGCTAGCGCGAGCGTGCGCCGCGTATCCATCGATAAGTCAGATAAAAGTACTAAAGCGCTTTAATTCTCTTGATTACCTACCTGCTAACAGCGACGTAGCTCCTCTCGATCGTCAGTTAATATACGTTCATATGGAAAAGGATACAGCTGATGCGCTAAATGATAAGTCAGCAGCGGCGACGCCTGATGCCAGTGTGTGCTAGCGCGAGCATGCGCCGCGTATCCCATCGATAGGTCAGATAAAAGTACTAAAGCGCTTTAATTCTGTTGATTACCTGCTAACAGCGACTCAGCTCCTCTAGATCGTCAGTTAATGATAAAGTTCATATGGAAAAGGATACAACTGATGCGCTAAATGATAAGTCAGCAGCGGCAACGCCTGATGCCAGTGTGTGCTAGCGCGAGCGTGCGCCGTATCCCATCGATAAGTCAGATAAAAGTACTAAAGCACTTTAATTCTGTTGATTACCTACCTCCTCTCGATCGTCAGTTAATATACGTTCATATGGAAAAGGATACAGCTGATGCGCTAAATGATAAGTCAGCAGCGGCAACGCCTGATGCCAGTGTGTGCTAGCGCGAGCATGCGCCGCGTATTCCATCGATAAGTCAGATAAAAGTACTAAAGCGCTTTCTGTTGATTACCTACCTGCTAACAGCGACTCAGCTCCCCTCGATCGTCAGTTAATATACATTCATATGGAAAAGGATACAGCTGATGCGCTAAATGATAAGTCAGCAGCGGCAACGCCTGATGCCAGTGTGTGCTAGCGCGAGCATGCGCCGCGTATCCCATCGATAAGTAAGATAAAAGCGCTTTAATTCTGTTAATTACCTACCTGCTAACAGCGACTCAGCTCCTCTCGATCGTCAGTTAATATACGTTCATATGGAAAAGGATACAGCTGATGCGCTAAATGATAAGTCAGCAGCGGCAACGCCTGATGCCAGTGTGTGCTAGCGCGAGCGTGCGCCAAGTGTCTCCGCGCACGTGCGCCCCCCGCTCCTGCGGCGTAACCCGCCGCCGCGCTGCCGGCCGCGGATATGGCTGTGCCGTTTAGCGCGCCAAGCTTTAGGCGAAATAGTTCGACGGAGGCGGCGCCCCTGTGGTAAATATAGTAGTCAAAATCAAACTATTCTTTATTCAAGTACTGATTTTTCAATCCCCAGTTAACAGTAACTGTCAAATAAATGTTAGCTCTATCCTTTTTTGACTGATGACCAGCGATAAGGATGGTAATACTTTTAACCGACGGATACTTTTAACTGAGGATTGAAAAATCAGCCCTAAGTCTATAATAAACATTTTTAAATCGTCTGAATCAATATCAAGGAGAAAAACCAGTAAGATCTAAGAAAGAAGTAGGATTACTAAAGAGATCGGGAAACGAAGGTTAGGTCAGGTAGATTTAGGGAGGGTTGCTTTAACTATTATTGACAGGGTAATCCACATTACCTGTCAGATTGCAAGGAATCTGCCCATACAATAAAGTTAAGCGAACAATTTGATGCTGACAGATTGACAGTGCAACCCATCTATAGACATGGGGAGCTAGCACATCTTTCAGAGTCGTCACTTGAATCTTTTGATTTAACACTGTAGGGATAGCGATATCTTTCTAGGGATAGCTACGGACAATCTTGTGTTCCGCCGAGATTTGTATAATTTTTCCTCAAACTTGAGATGGTATAAAGTGAAAATATATGGCCACTAGAGCGCCGCGCACCACACGTGGCCCGGTAACAATACTTACACTCGCTGCAGCGTGGCGGCGCGCAGCCACAACAGCGCGCGGTAGGCCTGCCAGTGCACGGCGCAGTGGCCGGCGCCGGGCACGCCTCCGGCTCCACGGACCGCTCCTAACGCTACTAGCGCCGCGCACCACACGTGGCCCGGTAACAATACTCACACTCGCTGCAGCGTGGCGGCGCGCAGCCACAACAGCGCGCGGTAGGCCTGCCAGTGCACGGCGCAGTGGCCGGCGCCGGGCACGCCTCCGGCTCCACGGACCGCTCCTAACGCTACTAGCGTCGCGCACCCCACGTGGCCCGGTAACAATACTCACACTCGCTGCAGCGTGGCGGCGCGCAGCCACAACAGCGCGCGGTAGGCCTGCCAGTGCACGGCGCAGTGGCCGGCGCCGGGCACGCCTCCGGCTCCACGGACCGCTCCTAACGCTACTAGCGCGCCACGCACCACACGTAGCCTGGCAACAATAGTGAGGATTGAATTATGTTTGTAGAGCGGAAGAAAAAATTACATCTTGAATTCGATTCAGGATTTTAATTTGCATTTTCGACACATGGCTTCACATGGAAAAAACTGAAATGTATAATTTCAGTGCCATCAGATTAATCATCATGATTGGAATTTTAGCTAATACGACTATTGAGAGCTAATCAAACTGTAGGTGTACTTAATAAAAGTCAGTTTCAATCTCACTCTACGCGACTACATAATAAGTTGGGCATTGTGCTAAAAGCGGGCTTATGGCTTATGTCTATTAGTTTACAAAAAATAGAGTAACAAGGAAGATAATCACCTCATTTCAGCCATTTGACGAATCGATTCAGTTACTATAGACACGCCGAGATCGCTGGCAAATAAGCTGTCATATTCACTTTGGTCTTCTTCCTCGCCTAGAAAACAACAAAAAAATCTAGAACGCAAAATTTTGCAATAATAAAAAGAAACGCAACAAGGAATCCAAAGCTTGAAAAATGCATTTAAAGATTAGATTCCACTCACATGTTGATGTATCTAAATCGGGTACATCTAGTCTCAAAGCGTCATTTAGCTCCAAAACGGCGTTTTGTAAATCTTTGATTGGTTCCAAAACAGATTCCAGTTCGTCTATTTGGCTCGGTGTTAATATCTGAAAGAAAATAATGACGATGTTCAGCTTGCTGAGTTAGGAGAAGTTTATGAGCTTTTTAGGATAACAGCGAGTCACCGGCGATGAGTCCTGCTCTTGCAACAGTACTGCGGCGCGGCACACTTAGAAATGGGCCGTTCCCGGTTAATTCCCGAGGGAAAGTTATCATTTGGGAATATTCCCCATGTAGTTTTTGGTAAGTTATCGGGAACGGCACATCACTGGGCACACGCGAACAGCTCCCGAAAGGGACAAACGATACTTTAAGGGGAATAGTCACCGGTCATGAGTCCTACTTTTGCAGCAGCAGCAACAAACGCGGCAACAAGCGGTGCTGCGGCGCGGCACACGCGAACAGCCGCCTCTCTAATTTCTGCCGTGGCCATTCGCTTCCAAAGCGCGCCGGCGGCTACGACCCATTGGCGCTTTAATAAGGGGGATAGTCACCGGCGAGGAGTCCTGCTCTTGCAGCAGTAGCAGCAAACGCGGCAACAAGCGGTGCTGCGGCGCGGCACACACGAACAGCCGCCTATCTAATTTCTGCCGTGGCCATTCGCTTCCAAAGCGCGCCGGCGGCCACGACTCATTGGCGCTTTAATAAGGGGTAGTCACCGGCGAGGAGTCCTGCTCTTGCAGCAGTAGCAGCAAACGCGGCAACAAGCGGTGCTGCGGCGCGGCACACGCGAACAGCCGCCTCTCTAATTTCTGCCGTGGCCATTCGCTTCCAAAGCGCGCCTTCGGCCACGACCCAGGTACGCGTAAATAAGGGGAATAGTCACCGGCGAGGAGTCCTGCTCTTGCAGCAGCAGCAGCAAACGCGGCAACAAGCGGTGCTGCGGCGCGGCACACGCGAACAGCCGCCTCTCTAACTCGGCGGCGCCGGCCGCGGTAGCCGCTCGCTCCCAGAGCGCGCCGGCGGCGACCACCCGTACGGCGTCGGCGGATAATTCGCCCGCACCGGCGATTCCTGAACATTGAATGCGTTGTATGGTTAACATGAATTACGTTTTCAGACGACTGAAACGTTTTTTGAAATGCCAACCATCGTTTAGTGACGCGTATGCGTCAGCGTCCTCGCGTACGCTCCACACTCGCGTTTGCGGCATAACGCCGCGATTATTACAGGATTATTTAACAATGTGTATAAATTTATTTATGCGGGATCCCTGAACACATATCATCATCATCAGCCTATGAAAGTCCACTGCTGGACGTAGGCCTCTCCAATTAACTAGGCGTATACACGCATTATAGGAGGTAAATGCCCATAATCGCCACGCTGGGCAAGTCATATGGGCTGAACACATATGACGTCATTAAATCCGGGGCCGCTTTTAACATTCCAAATTGAAAAGGTCACGTTGAAATCGTCTTTTTCACAGAAAATGGTAAAATCATTATAACATTGTGGTGGCCTATTTTAGACGAGATTCTTTAACATGAAAGCTAGAAAAAATACACTGCATGTTACCTATTTCTCCGCGACGCGCCCTCATTAAATTTCCCTGAGTTTTCCATGATCAGTGAAATTCCCTGGCTTTTCCCGGTTTTCCAGAAAGTGGCCACCCTGCCTTGCGTCCCAACAGCCTGGCTCACGTCACTGACACTACGGAGACTCACCTGAGTC
This sequence comes from Thaumatotibia leucotreta, assembly GCA_025490895.1. Classification (NCBI taxonomy): domain Eukaryota; kingdom Metazoa; phylum Arthropoda; class Insecta; order Lepidoptera; family Tortricidae; genus Thaumatotibia; species Thaumatotibia leucotreta. The sequence continues at coordinate 47,028 of JALPQI010003378.1, forward strand.
CAACGCCGCGACGTCAGGCGACAGCATCATCCGCTCGAGCGGCTCCAACTCGCGCACCAGCGAGATGCCCGCGCGGCCCACCGGCCTCGCTCACACTGACACTACGGAGACTCACCTGAGTCCAACGCCGCGACGTCAGGCGACAGCATCATCCGCTCGAGCGGCTCCAACTCGCGCACCAGCGAGATGCCCGCGCGGCCCACCGGCCTCGCTCACACTGACACTACGGAGACTCACCTGAGTCCAACGCCGCGACGTCAGGCGACAGCATCATCCGCTCGAGCGGCTCCAACTCGCGCACCAGCGAGATGCCCGCGCGGCCCACCGGCCTCGCTCACACTGACACTACGGAGACTCACCTGAGTCCAACGCCGCGACGTCAGGCGACAGCATCATCCGCTCGAGCGGCTCCAACTCGCGCACCAGCGAGATGCCCGCGCGGCCCACCGGCCTCGCTCACACTGACACTACGGAGTCACCTGAGTCCAACGCCGCGACGTCAGGCGACAGCATCATCCGCTCGAGCGGCTCCAACTCGCGCACCAGCGAGATGCCCGCGCGGCCCACCGGCCTCGCTCACACTGACACTACGGAGACTCACCTGAGTCCAACGCCGCGACGTCAGGCGACAGCATCATCCGCTCGAGCGGCTCCAACTCGCGCACCAGCGAGATGCCCGCGCGGCCCACCGGCCTCGCTCACACTGACACTACGGAGACTCACCTGAGTCCAACGCCGCGACGTCAGGCGACAGCATCATCCGCTCGAGCGGCTCCAACTCGCGCACCAGCGAGATGCCCGCGCGGCCCACCGGCCTCGCTCACACTGACACTACGGAGACTCACCTGAGTCCAACGCCGCGACGTCAGGCAACAGCATCATCCGCTCGAGCGGCTCCAACTCGCGCACCAGCGAGATGCCCGCGCGGCCCACCGGCCTCGCTCACACTGACATTACGGACACTCACCTGAGTCCAACGCCGCGACGTCAGGCGACAGCATCATCCGCTCGAGCGGCTCCAACTCGCGCACCAGCGAGATGCCCGCGCGGCCCACCGGCCTCGCTCACACTGACACTACGGAGACTCACCTGAGTCCAACGCCGCGACGTCAGGCGACAGCATCATCCGCTCGAGCGGCTCCAACTCGCGCACCAGCGAGATGCCCGCGCGGCCCACCGGCCTCGCTCACACTGACACTACGGAGTCACCTGAGTCCAACGCCGCGACGTCAGGCGACAGCATCATCCGCTCGAGCGGCTCCAACTCGCGCACCAGCGAGATGCCCGCGCGGCCCACCGGCCTCGCTCACACTGACACTACGGAGACTCACCTGAGTCCAACGCCGCGACGTCAGGCGACAGCATCATCCGCTCGAGCGGCTCCAACTCGCGCACCAGCGAGATGCCCGCGCGGCCCACCGGCCTCGCTCACACTGACACTACGGAGACTCACCTGAGTCCAACGCCGCGACGTCAGGCGACAGCATCATCCGCTCGAGCGGCTCCAACTCGCGCACCAGCGAGATGCCCGCGCGGCCCACCGGCCTCGCTCACACTGACACTACGGAGACTCACCTGAGTCCAACGCCGCGACGTCAGGCGACAGCATCATCCGCTCGAGCGGCTCCAACTCGCGCACCAGCGAGATGCCCGCGCGGCCCACCACGCCGCACCACCACCCGTTTTCGACGTCACAACTCTGTACAAGGACGAATATTCCGCGTTTTTATTTCGTGATTGTCGTCTCGGCAACTATTGTTTCAACAGATGACTCTAAGGGCTTGTTTCACAATCTCCAGTTATAGCTATCTGTCAGATAAAAATAACACGCTCTCTTTATTCTTCCAGGTGAAAGAAAGAGATAGTGTTATTTTTTATCTGACAGATAACTTTAACTGGAGATTGTGAAACAGGCCGTAAGAGTAATACTTTAAAGTAAACGTAATTCACTACCAATATCAAGTCTATCATAATCTATGTTGTTGCTACTCGGCCTTCCGTTTTGGTAATAACGCATCCGAGCGGTTAAAACACCTACATTACGGAAGGTTTCTTTATACATCATAAAAGTTTTATTGACTAAATATCGTGCCAGATCATAAAATTTTGAGAAAGAAATGGTTTTCTTTTTAGGCGCTTGAAAATAGTCTATGAAAAGCCATATTATCTATAAATAATTATCAGGTAACTTACCGATTTCGCAACCATTAGACCTAACGGCTTTTGAAGGCCTTCCATGTACTGCATGCACCAGCTATACAGTTCCGACCAGCACCTGAACAAAGATTCCTAAATTATGACCACGAACAATTAAAAAAAACCGGCCAAGTGCGAGTCGGACTCGCGCGCGAAGGGTTCCGTACCATTATCAATTTATTATTTAAAAAATACAGTTAAATCAACCTACCTCAAAAACTATAGGAGATAATTTATTCAAACCAAAAATCGTTGATAGAGTTTATTAATGTGCTTAACATATATTTTTTTTAGAATTTTATATCGCGTAGTTTAAAAAATAGAGGGGGGGGGGACACATTTTTCAGACTTTGAGAGCTGGTATGTCGAAAACGATTTGCTTAAATAAAGATAAGATTTATAAACCTTCATATCATTTTCAAAGACCTTTCTAATAATACCCCACACGCTTATATACAACTAATTTTTTTTTTCTATCCCTCAGTTATATGTATGGAGGGCCCCACCCCAATGGTTTTTTTACAATTTAGTATCATAATCCTGTAGCGGTTCATACAACACATATCCTTACCAAATTTCGTTACTGTAGCATTCATAGTTTCCTAATAGTAAATCAGCTGTGACAGACGGACAGACGGACATGACGAATCTATAAGGGTTCCGTTTTGCCATTTAAGCTACGGAACCCAATCGCATCGTACGGAAGTCATTGTCGTTATTAGATTTAAGTTAGACCTGGACTGTGTGAGAGTTACTTGTGTATCAAATGCACTTGTACCGCGTTCATGGCCGACTCGCTGAGGTCGCCCTCGCTCGCTGACTCGCTACTGCCCCCGTGGGCGGTAGATCTGACACAACTACTGTGGGATAGTTACTTGTGCATCAAGTGCGAGTGGTCGGGCGAGGCTGCGCGGGCTGTGAGATGCCGCAGCCGCGCTTGTACCGCGTTCATGGCCGACTCGCTGAGGTCGCCCTCGCTCGCTGACTCGCTACTGCCCCCGTGGGCTGTAGATCTGACACAACTCTACTGCGGGATAGTTACTTGTGCATCAAGTGCGAGTGGTCGGGCGAGGCTGCGCGGGCTGTGAGATGCCGCAGCCGCGCTTGTACCGCGTTCATGGCCGACTCGCTGAGGTCGCCCTCGCTCGCTGACTCGCTACTGCCCCCGTGGGCGGTAGATCTGACACAACTCTACTGCGGGATAGTTACTTGTGCATCAAGTGCGAGTGGTCGGGCGAGGCTGCGCGGGCTGTGAGATGCCGCAGCCGCGCTTGTACCGCGTTCATGGCCGACTCGCTGAGGTCGCCCTCGCTCGCTGACTCGCTACTGCCCCGTGGGCGGTAGATCTGACACAACTCTACTGCGGGATAGTTACTTGTGCATCAAGTGCGAGTGGTCGGGCGAGGCTGCGCGGGCTGTGAGATGCCGCAGCCGCGCTTGTACCGCGTTCATGGCCGACTCGCTGAGGTCGCCCTCGCTCGCTGACTCGCTACTGCCCCGTGGGCGGTAGATCTGACACAGCTACTGTGGGATAGTTACTTGTGCATCAAGTGCGAGTGGTCGGGCGAGGCTGCGCGGGCTGTGAGATGCCGCAGCCGCGCTTGTACCGCGTTCATGGCCGACTCGCTGAGGTCGCCCTCGCTCGCTGACTCGCTACTGCCCCATGTGCGGCGATAGATCTATGAGAAACCAGAAATAATTGTAGTATATAAGGAGTGATAGGGGCGTTATTCGATCCGTAACCGTTCTCTGACAGGTAACTGTGTATATGAACAAGTTTTATTACGGGAATTGGTCCTGTCAATGTCGATGTTTTCAGGATCGTAATTTTTTTTACTTAGTATAACATCCAATTACTGAAAATAAGCCCAATACAAAAATAAGAACCTTCAGCCAGTGCCATTCTACCAGAGCTCTATGTTATATGCGTTTGATATCCATCATTCGCATCGTCGATTCGTCGCAGCGTAACACATATCTACTGCTTGTATGTTTTGACGATGAATACATAACCAATAGAGTAAATAATAGGGGATATTAACCCATCGTATGCGGGAGCGCGGATGCGTGTACGGGAAAACTATAAGAAAAAAATATTCGCCGCACACGAGAGGTTAAGCTACTCTAGTAGAAAATAATTAACTCCAAACTAAAAACATTGACCGAGGATCTGTAATATTACTTCGAAGAAAGTGCCATCATGCGCCATGACACCGCTCAGTGTGTTAGGGCTTCCAATATCAGTATTTTTTGTATGGGTAATACCGGAATACCGGTATTGGAAGCCATAGAGTGGTGCCTGTGGTTTATAGACGAGTATGAACGAGTACTCACAGCCAGAGCCTTCCTCACGACCTGCGGCGGGAACAGGCCCGGCGTCAGGAGCCGCTCGCGGTACTGCTGGTGGGAGGACAGCGCCGGCAGCGGCGGCGGTGGCTCTCGCGCCGCCACCATGCGCCATGACACCTCTGCGCTCAGTGTGCTGCCTGTGGTCTATAGACGAGTATGAACGAGCACTCACAGCCAGAGCCTTCCTCACGACCTGCGGCGGGAACAGGCCCGGCGTCAGGAGCCGCTCGCGGTACTGCTGGTGGGAGGACAGCGCCGGCAGCGGCGGCGGTGGCTCTCGCGCCGCCACCATGCGCCATGACACCTCTGCGCTCAGTGTGCTGCCTGTGGTCTATAGACGAGTATGAACGAGCACTCACAGCCAGAGCCTTCCTCACGACCTGCGGCGGGAACAGGCCCGGCGTCAGGAGCCGCTCGCGGTACTGCTGGTGGGAGGACAGCGCCGGCAGCGGCGGCGGTGGCTCTCGCGCCGCCACCATGCGCCATGACACCTCTGCGCTCAGTGTGCTGCCTGTGGTCTATAGACGAGTATGAACGAGCACTCACAGCCAGAGCCTTCCTCACGACCTGCGGCGGGAACAGGCCCGGCGTCAGGAGCCGCTCGCGGTACTGCTGGTGGGAGGACAGCGCCGGCAGCGGCGGCGGTGGCTCTCGCGCCGCCACCATGCGCCATGACACCTCTGCGCTCAGTGTGCTGCCTGTGGTCTATAGACGAGTATGAACGAGCACTCACAGCCAGAGCCTTCCTCACGACCTGCGGCGGGAACAGGCCCGGCGTCAGGAGCCGCTCGCGGTACTGCTGGTGGGAGGACAGCGCCGGCAGCGGCGGCGGTGGCTCTCGCGCCGCCACCATGCGCCATGACACCTCTGCGCTCAGTGTGCTGCCTGTGGTCTATAGACGAGTATGAACGAGCACTCACAGCCAGAGCCTTCCTCACGACCTGCGGCGGGAACAGGCCCGGCGTCAGGAGCCGCTCGCGGTACTGCTGGTGGGAGGACAGCGCCGGCAGCGGCGGCGGTGGCTCTCGCGCCGCCACCATGCGCCATGACACCTCTGCGCTCAGTGTGCTGCCTGTGGTCTATAGACGAGTATGAACGAGCACTCACAGCCAGAGCCTTCCTCACGACCTGCGGCGGGAACAGGCCCGGCGTCAGGAGCCGCTCGCGGTACTGCTGGTGGGAGGACAGCGCCGGCAGCGGCGGCGGTGGCTCTCGCGCCGCCACCATGCGCCATGACACCTCTGCGCTCAGTGTGCTGCCTGTGGTCTATAGACGAGTATGAACGAGCACTCACAGCCAGAGCCTTCCTCACGACCTGCGGCGGGAACAGGCCCGGCGTCAGGAGCCGCTCGCGGTACTGCTGGTGGGAGGACAGCGCCGGCAGCGGCGGCGGTGGCTCTCGCGCCGCCACCATGCGCCATGACACCTCTGCGCTCAGTGTGCTGCCTGTGGTCTATAGACGAGTATGAACGAGCACTCACAGCCAGAGCCTTCCTCACGACCTGCGGCGGGAACAGGCCCGGCGTCAGGAGCCGCTCGCGGTACTGCTGGTGGGAGGACAGCGCCGGCAGCGGCGGCGGTGGCTCTCGCGCCGCCACCATGCGCCATGACACCTCTGCGCTCAGTGTGCTGCCTGTGGTCTATAGACGAGTATGAACGAGCACTCACAGCCAGAGCCTTCCTCACGACCTGCGGCGGGAACAGGCCCGGCGTCAGGAGCCGCTCGCGGTACTGCTGGTGGGAGGACAGCGCCGGCAGCGGCGGCGGTGGCTCTCGCGCCGCCACCATGCGCCATGACACCTCTGCGCTCAGTGTGCTGCCTGTGGTCTATAGACGAGTATGAACGAGCACTCACAGCCAGAGCCTTCCTCACGACCTGCGGCGGGAACAGGCCCGGCGTCAGGAGCCGCTCGCGGTACTGCTGGTGGGAGGACAGCGCCGGCAGCGGCGGCGGTGGCTCTCGCGCCGCCACCATGCGCCATGACACCTCTGCGCTCAGTGTGCTGCCTGTGGATTAAATAACATGTATTGATAGAGGTCATTGACACATCTTTACTACTATTTTATGGATCCTGGCAGGGTCTCCATATAAGGATGGCGGCCTTTGCAAACAACAATTCACGAATAAATGCGTTCAATTACTGACTGATAATAGCATACATAGGCTTTATATACTATACAGGTACACATAGTTAAATTATACATAGTATACGCAAGACACTATTACTTTTTTAAGGATCTGTGCTAAAATACGGTTCCTAGTACTAGAAGTAAAAATCTATCGAGCGCGCATAGTCAATTAACGCCAGGCGTTGCTCACACAATTATTAAAAATTAAACACGAAGACATATAGTGCAGTCATTGAAGCGAAAAATACGGTATTACCTCCGATTTTTTTTACTGTGAACCGATTTGCATGAAATTTTGGAATTAGGCTCATCTTACCCTTAACTTCAAAAGTGAAAATGATCTGAACTCCGCCATTATTTTTAAGGGGTGTAAACAACCCCTTAATGGAAGAAATTACATTAAGCCATTTTATCGCTAGAAAACATGTCTAATAGTAAGTGGTGAAATCGTAAAGTAATTTCTAACATAATTACCTCATATTAAAATCATTTTTAATCCCTTGAAAATCTTACAATCCTTGCAAACAACCCCTAAATTGAAAAAATCACAAAAATACTTTGGTATGACATAAAAAGATTTAAGTATAGAGAAAATAATATTTTATATTCTCTGTAATAATTATCACATTTTTAACCCCCTTTCAACCCTTGAAAACTACCCCTTGACAAAAAATGTGAATTTTTTTTGATAAAATGGAAAGGATTTAAATATTATTCCACACTCTTATACCACAACCTCTACACGTTAAGGAATGTCAATCTTCCATCATCGCTCACCAACATGAGATTATGACCACCTAAACGCAAATACTCGAATACCTTCAAAAAGAATCATCCCCAACTCCTAATCGTTAAGGAGTTGTTCCTTCCTTCATCAGCTAACTAACATGAAACGATAACTACTACGCGCAAAAACTTGAATAAATCTCGAAAATGTATGAAATTTGTTAATTCAAAGAATTATCCTCCAACTCCTAATCATTAAGGAGTTAGAGATACCTTCCATCATCAGCTCACCAACACGAGACTATGACCACCTAAAGGCAAATACTCGACTAGCTTCCAAAATACATGAAACATGAAATAAAACTATGAAAACGGATAAACTCGCGTATATTAACTAATTTTAACTTCATTCCGACGTTTCGAACACTTTACAGGGTTCGTGGTCTGCGGATGACTGACAATGGAGGAAATTTGATAGATCTACCTCCATCAAAATAAGAAAGATAAGTACAAAACTACCCACCAAAGAAAAATTACTAAACCACAGACAATAAATTGTAAGGGTGGATGTACATACAAAATTTGCAAATTAAGCTAGTTATTCATTACAAATATTTTCAGAATGAAGACAAGAGACAAAATAAATAATCTACGCCGGTTCTATCCCTACGCCACTGCCTGAGAAGTATTTCCTTCCTTTGTATGATTGTATTGTTAGGAAGGTATCCCAAAATTGGGACCGGCAAGAAACTCAGCGGGACAACTCTTTTCAAAAAACATTTGTAGTACATCTTAAGATCATCATGCATTAAACCAAAACATACAATTTTGATTAATAAGGAAATTTAAAATAATTTTGAAAAAAATGTTGCCAGTACTAAAAAGGGGGGGGGGAATGGTCACCACCGCCAAATACATCAGCCTCACGGTTTATGTCTAGACTGTTCCTTTATCAGATGAACAACTGGATCCCAAGCTGGTGGTAGCAGCGAAGGAAAAAAACATAGAAGCATCCCTTCATATCAAATTCTGTTCATATAACGGGCAATAACTGGATATACGCATGTGCACTAAGCTACCAATCAAAATCGTCAAAACGATGAGGTCGGTTTAAATTACGCAAATGTCCATAAATATAATTGGTCAACGTCAAAACAGTGCGTTCTGATTGGTTGGTTACAAAATGGCGATCGTAACCAAAATACATGTGTCATTAAGAACGCATTGTTCGTAAACGGTTTAATGCAATGGAGAGCAATTTTTACATGACACATTTTTATTGCGATAACTTGAAATAAAATATTCAGTAATAAATTAATTTGCTTCTTCTTTTTCTGCGTTCCCGTGGTGAATACAGAAAAACAAGTGGACAATAATAACAACAATCATTGTTGTTATTGTTGTTGAATTAAGCAATTTAAGACACAAGATATTTAAAGAAATTGAATTATTAATATTAATATTTTTTCGAATATTCTATATATTCTTGCTATTTATTATCCCCGATCTCGTCTCCGTAACCTGCATATAGGCAGGCTATGCATATTCTACTGCTACATAACAGTAGAATCTTAAAAAATACCTCAGGTTTTTCTGTTACATTTCTATGTTGTATCACTTGTACCTAATTATTTAAAACTCCACTTTTACCAGTTTTAAATAACAAACGGCGAACATATTCACCAAATTTTATTTTAGGTAGTGTATGCTACAAAAGAGAAACGACGGCTAGGAGATGGTTTTGGTTTATTTGAATAGAACGCTACTGTTTAGAAATGTAGACGAAGGAAAAGATAATAAAAATAAACTAAACTAATATGTTCAATGTAAAAACAAAAAAAAAAACAATTTCTCATACAACTGAAACTGCACATTTTATTTTATCGTCATTGCAAATGTTATCACGATGATTTGTACATTTTTACCAAATATGTGATATTATTTGATTGTATGAGCTGTCGCCATTGTAATTCCTACTAGCACAACATAGGTACTACATTTAAATAATGAACGGACATACGTGCTAGGATGCCAGAGTACATGGCAGAGCAAAAGGTGGCATTATACCATCCCCATATAAAATTGCCCCAAAACAAATAAATTTAAAATAAAATATAGTGAGACTATTTCTTGTGAAATGTGATTCCATCTTTTTTATGGTGCTTGTGTCAGCGTCTTCTGTGCATTTGACGGCGTAACGGGTCATATTTACTTAGTTTTGAAATTTTTTCGCCAGCTGTCAGTAAGACCGCGCGACGTGTCAGCCATTTGTATACTAAGGCTCTGTGTCATATAGATCGATGCCCATGTATCCGGTTTCGAGGCGTCACTTTTCGAAGCTAGTTCGCCTTCTATGTTTTTTCCGTTCGCTGGGTGGTAGAGACAAGCTTCTTTCCATTCTATTAAAGTTTGGATATTTCATTATCTCAATAGCCTCACGCAACATTCTAGGAATGTTTCTCTTCTCCTTAACGAGAACCAAAGGCTTGTCAAACTTAATAGAATGATTCGGTCCATCACTGACATGCTCTCAAACCGCAGACTGTTGTCGACGGTGCTTGACATCGGCTATGTGTTCCTTCACCCTAGTAGTGATATTCCTCTTTGTCTGCCCAACATATGAAAGCCCACATTCACAGTCCAGCTTATACACTCCTGCACATACTAGTTGCTGCAGTCTAGACATAAACCGTGAGGCTGATGTATTTGGCGGTGGTGACCATTCCCCCCCCCCTTTTTAGTACTGGCAACATTTTTTCAAAATTATTTTAAATTTCCTTATTAATCAAAATTGTATGTTTTGGTTTAATGCATGATGATCTTAAGATGTACTACAAATGTTTTTTGAAAAGAGTTGTCCCGCTGAGTTTCTTGCCGGTCCCAATTTTGGGATACCTTCCTAACAATACAATCATACAAAGGAAGGAAATACTTCTCAGGCAGTGGCGTAGGGATAGAACCGGCGTAGATTATTTATTTTGTCTCTTGTCTTCATTCTGAAAATATTTGTAATGAATAACTAGCTTAATTTGCAAATTTTGTATGTACATCCACCCTTACAATTTATTGTCTGTGGTTTAGTAATTTTTCTTTGGTGGGTAGTTTTGTACTTATCTTTCTTATTTTGATGGAGGTAGATCTATCAAATTTCCTCCATTGTCAGTCATCCGCAGACCACGAACCCTGTAAAGTGTTCGAAACGTCGGAATGAAGTTAAAATTAGTTAATATACGCGAGTTTATCCGTTTTCATAGTTTTATTTCATGAGTAATCCTCGCGGTAACCGAAGAAAATATTACATGAAACATGTTATATTTAAAGAAATATCTCCCAACTCCTAATCGCTAAGGAGTTGTACCTTTCATCATCAACTCACCAACATGAAACGATGACCACCTAAAGGCAAATACACAAATAGCTTCAAAAATACACGAAATATGTTATATTTAAAGAATTATCTCCCAACACCTAATCGCTAAGGAGTTGTACCTTCCATCATCAGATCACCAACTTAAGACGTTCATGACTAGACGTAAATACTTGATTAGTCTTTGAAAATAAATGAAAAATGTCATGTGTGCCTACAACATTTGAAGAGTTCCCTCGATTTCTTCAGGATCTCATCATCAGATCTGGACCCGATGACAATGGGACCAACTACAAGGTATATACCCTTTTAAACACAAAAAGAATTTTCTAAATCGGTCCACGCGTCTTAGAGTAATCGGGGAACATACATAAAAAAAAACAAAAGATTTCGTGGAATTGTAAACCTCCTCCTTTTTTGAAGTTGGTTAAAAACCATTGTAAAGGTAATTAAGAGAGCTACAACATCCTTCATTGCAATATATAGTAAAAAAACCGTTTTCGAAAACGGTGAAGGGTTAAAGGGCTTAAGAGAGGCTGTGATTGCGCTGCCACGCGCTCTTTAAACAATCACAACTCCATCAATTTATGTTTGACAGAAAAAACAAAAACAACAAATTGTTTGTCAGAAAAATACGCAAATTTTTATTTCATACACTTTTATGCGTATCTGTCGTCATTTTTGAGATATTATGAAAAGAAAGTGGGATGTTTAAAAATTTTTAATTTAGTTATTTTTTTGTATCGTGACTTTTTTGAAAACTGTGTGTTCTGAAGCAGCCAAACTGATATTATCTATCAAGCTCTTCATAGTAAAGTTAATTCTAGGCGGAATACGATGAATTTTAATTTTGGTGGAAATGGCACTTATGAAACCCATTCATTTAAAAGAAAAAACATTAGATGCTCCCCTTATTTGCAATACAGCTCACTTATTTTACGTGCAGAAGACTGTTAATAGTACTCATTTTAAAGCTTATTTCAAGCACTATAAAACCCTTTTGTATTAGAATGCATAAAATGCATCTGCTCGCCGCCAGATGGCATTGACCACATCGATTAAATTTCAGACAAAATAAAAAACGGTTTTGATCTTAATATTGCACTTAGAATAGTTTATAAAAAACCAAATTGTTCATTGTTTTACCTGCTACAATTTTGTTTCTGAAAAATGTTCGATACAACGTATATTTTTGAAGATATTTGCAAAAACCGATGAAAAACGTGGAAAAATTGCGAATTTTCAATTGCCAATAACTTGAAAACTATTGGATTTTTTGAAAAACTTTATGGATGATTTTTTGCTTAAAATTAGGCCTTCTATCGATATTCGAGCTTATTTAGCAAAAAAAGAAATTCACCCCTGAGAAGGGGTGGCAACCACCCCCAGGGTGGTTGCGGAGTTCAAATCATTTTCACTTTTGAAGTTAAGGGTAAGATGAACCTAATTCCAAAATTGTATGCAATTCGGTTCACAGTAAAAAAATTCGGAGCAATAATGCTTGAATGACTGCACTAATAGTCCTACAATTTATGGACACCATAGAAACACAGTATAACGAAGAGAGATTTTTTCTAAGTAAAATACGCAATGATATGTTGTCTTTGTGTAATTGATTGAAACATCACATAATATATCAATATTTTACATAAACGAAATTCACAAAAGCACACTATGAATTTTCTTACTTGTTATAATAGTATCTCCATCAGGCTGACTCCATAGGGCCCAAATAACGTCACTGCCATCTCCATAGCCAATTGTATAATCCAGAAGATCCAACTGAAACAAAAGACACAAATTCTAATAAGCAAATCACATTAGGTATTAATATGAAGGTGTTGTTTCTGGACAATTAAGTAGCTTTTATGTGTGGTATTCTAAAATGATATTCTATTGTTGTGCTTTTCTTTAAGAGGACCACCATAGTATGGCTCTTGTGCAGATTTGAGTACAGTGATGTATAAATTATCACATACTACTTTATTTTAGCTATTTATTTCATATTTAAAATATACAAAATGTTAACCACACATATGTATATACTGAGCTGTGCTATCATGAAACGCGAAATGCGTATCCCAATACAACCATTTGGGAACTAGGAAAATTACTTTGGAAAGAGTATAAACCGCAACGGTTTGTGGGTAGGGCATTTCTCAGAGCGTAAACGGAGATCTCATTCAACTGGTCACGTTTTTTCGGAAGTGGCTGAATGATTTGAGTTTGGTTTTGGTTGTCTTATAGAGAAACGGGTGCTGTATCTGACGACCGAAAATGGTACCAAAAGATGCAGCCACTTCCAAAAAAACGTGACCAGATGAATGAGATGTCCGTTTACGCTCTGAGAAAAGCCCGGTAGACCACGACAAAAACTCGCAGTACGTTATGGCATTTACAACAGTGCCGAAATACCATGTTATCTTAAAAACGTATACTATTCATAGATATATGCACTCACCTGCGGTCCAAAGATGCGACAAACGTGTGAGAACTTCACGGCGCCCGCGCCTGCGTCCAACATCTTCATGACCACGAATTCACATTCGTTGGGGAAGGAGAGATATGCCACCAGCGTCACATCACCGTTTGGCCCGGTAGTCTTTTGTAGCATATGGCCGTGTGCTATGAATAGAGAACATCGATTTGTTACAGGATATTTAAATAATTAAATGATATATGTACGTTATACTATATTAACTTAAATAATTGAGTTGCTTTGAGACCCACATGACATGACCCTGCCTGTAACTACAGTACACAGTAGTGCCTCGGCAAAATCATGGCAGGGAACTTACACCAACCATATTCAAACATAGGTCGCGGTAGGAAACTTCTCTCAAGCCAAACGGTCAATAGAGGTGTCAGGATGTGAGATAATTATGTGGGAAATATATTTTATCTAGGTTTTGCACGAGCCACGAAGAGACGATTAAATGCATAGCTATTTAAGCTATGCTTACATGCTGACTACAATTTAGTACACTACAATACAGGCTTCTAAATGGCGTGTGAGTGCTAAGGTTCATCATCAGCCTATGATAGTCCACTGCTGGACGTAGGCCTCTCCTATTTACTATGCGTATAGACGCATTAGGAGGTAAATACCCATAATCGCCACGCTGGGCAAGCGGAGTGGCGATCGCAGTAATGTGTCCACTATAATGACGCTGCTGCCCATCATCAATCTTTTATCAAATAATAGTCAGTGACACTTCAATCCCTTAGTCGACTCTTACGACACCCACAGTGCTTAGGTACTAGTACTAAAACAATCTCTAGTCTATAGTCACTCACGTGGTGGTTTAGGCCGCACTAAGGTCTGTGAGAGCGGCGGAGTGACCACGGCGGGAGCGCCACCGTCGTTTATGGCCCACGCGCGGAGGCACGCGTCACCGCATATAGCTATGGCCAGGCCATTGGTGAGGACTACTCCGTAGGTTTCTATACTGTCTACATTTTTTCCTCTAAAAAAGAAGGTTGACATGTAATTTGATACAATTTGATTTAATGTAAATTTAATTTTAGTAATTTGTGTTGGTTCTAAGTTGTAATTTTTGTATATTTTTTAAATTGTTTTGTAATTAATATGGAAATAAATGATTTTAAATAAAAAAATAAAATAAAAATTTGATACAAGTAGCACAAACGTCAACACAGTTAATTGACATTATATTCCCTTTTACAATATGCATAAAATGCATGAATGTTCAATTAAGGCTTGGTGTGACTACTAGGCTCGTTTTCAGAGTGCATTTATTTGAACAACCCTTTAACTGATCATTCTTGATGTTTATTTAAATATGCATAATGGTTCGTTCATTCCGTTGGGAATTGTATTATAAATAAACACTGTGCAGAACAACCTTTGTTTAACAGTGTAAAGACAAGACCAAGAAACATGGTTTAACCCTTAATTGCATGACCTTGACAAAGATTCAAATTTGAATTCTGACATGTTGTCAATAGAGTCAAGAATACATGATGGATATTTCCATCACTATGCAATTAAGGGTTAAGCAGGAAAATGCTGTGAAAATCTGTAGGACTTCAACAGAATTTGGCTTAAAATATTATGTGGGAAATAGCATTAAGCAAAATTTTATGGAAAATAATACACTTGTTACAGAAAAATATCAACATAAATTTTCATTTGTAACACTGGCTTAAAGCCAGGAGTTTTCTAACATTATATCTCATGCAAAAAAAAAACAAAATATATGTACCTTAGTGCTCCAGTGATCCCAGACAAGAATCTTGGCACTGTAGACTCTCTCTTCAGCAATGTAGTAACAGCTGACCCAGCAACAGGCAGCTTTACCAGGAGGAGACCCCCTTCCCCACCATAGCCGAATGCAAGAGCAAATACTGCTTCACTATTGTCGAGGAGGAGAGATGCACATGTGTGAGCCACCCCTGTTGCTGTAAGTACATTTGATTGAAAACTACTTTCTACTTGTAAAATAAGCAATAGAACTGATGGTTACAAACTGCCTATTGAAGCAGAAATTTATAATAATATGAATAAAGGTATCAATTTAACTATATCAATAATTTGTAGTATAATATATCAAAATAATAGTTTATTTGTTGCATGTTTTACAAACATATGTATTAACTTTTTAACTGCCTTTATTTTTTCATTGTGCATGCCTGTGTTGCCAGTCACTACCAATACAAAATTACACTACAATCAGAGCTTGCATTAGAATTGGACTAATAATCATAAAAATATTAAAAATCAAATCAGACCTTTTGTCTTATTTATTAGACACTACCAAGGTTTGCTGGGTATATCCAATCACTTTGATTTTTGCTGTAGACTCTATTGCTATGTGAAATAAGACTGATGACATGTAATCACAGCTACATGAAGCATATTAGTGCATATGGCAATTAAAAGAGGTACTTTATTAATTTTTCACCAGTGTTACCGAATGTCCATTTACATATGAATGTCACTTACATGGATTAGAATACTGATTGAGGATGTGATAATTGTTGGGGTTGTTAATGGCACCAGTATCATGGAATATTGAAGGAGTGGAACTGCTCATTGAACCAAAAGTAGACTGAAACAAAAAATGATGTATAAAATTATTTTAGGGAATTTTTAACATGCATACTGCAGTGCTTATGCAAACCTATACAAATGTAATTTATAAATTATACAGTAGAGCTAATTGTCATAGAGATAGGTTAAACAGAAATATTAAAACTACACAATAAACACAATAATATTAGGTATGGAATAATATTGCAAAAAAACTAAAATGATGTAGCTACCTTTTTATCAATACTTTCTGGATGTGGAAAGATAAGTCTGTGGACTGATGATACAGTGGCAGCTAAAATAACAATGTCCTGTGAAGCTGTCCGTTCATATACTGACATCCCACTGAGGGGTGGTGTTCCAGGAGCCACTTTGCATCGTAGATTGCTGCTGGTAAGGTTGACATCTAGCGAGGCTTCAGATAGTTCAATAGCATCAGAAGTGGTTTGCCTGAAAATAAAAATACCATTACCCCATTATGTTTTCACACCTTGCATTCAAAGCTTGTCAGAAAATAGTTAAATGCTCACCAATAAATAAACCGATTTCTAGTGTTAGCCTTTTTTGAATCTTTAAACCAATATCCTCCTGCTCTTTGGGGTAATTTGATGTCTTGTAATGTGCTGTGTGTACCACCTAAAACGAGAGTTTGTTATTAGTATGGATAAATGGGTTAGGTACCAGTATCAAGTACTGTTATACTGTAGAAATTACACTCTAACCATTTAAGATACAGTTTATTGTAAGCAGAAAGGAAAATACAAGTAAATAAACAAATTACTAACCTGTGTTAAGTATAACTTCCTTCCATTTTTCTGGAACGTTACTAGTTGGGGTTATTTCTTTAAAAGTTACCGGCACAGCATCAACAAACTCCATTTTATAAGTAGACACGGAAACCTGTGTAATACACAGTTAACTGAATTGTAATGGAACAGAATTGGAATATATTTAGGTTACTTTATGAAACGGCGGGTACACAACACAACTGTGACCAACTGTGACACTGACAGCAAAATGACAAATTATTCGAATAAATGACAGTTGCTTGTTTTTGCTTGCGTTCGAAAATCGGTGTTTTAAAAATCAGCTTAAACATGCTAAGCATTTTTTTTTTCTAGCATAGACAAGAAACCGCGTAGGAAACGTCAAGAATAGCCGAATAATTTAAGAATACTTGAAACTTGTCAACTTTGACTGTCAAAATTAACTTTCTTATTTAGTCGATTAATTTTTCTTCCAAGGTGCTGAGCGAAACTAATTTGAGCTTCTTATTATTTTAATTTTTGCAAAATACTGTATTAGAATTGCTAATGGTGCATAGTGTTAAATTAAAACAAATCAAATGTGCTGACATAAAAGTGATCATGGTGTTTATACGTCTACTAAAACATATATAGGTTTGTATGAAGTTGCATCGATTTTTTTGTTTATTTCGTTTTTATCGAGTCACTTAATAAATTATTAAATGAATCGAGCCTCTCATAATATAAATTCCTTGGCTTTATAAAATACTACGCAGTATAAGTCTAATGCCACAAATGAATAATATTTTAGTTTTAGTAAACTCCACTATTTCATATTTTTAAAACTGATAGGGGTGAAAACTGCAACATAAAATCCTTATGAAATAGATTCTGTCAGTTATTAAATAAATGTTCAGAAAAATATAGAAATAAAATTGATAAAGGTACAGTTTAATTCATACTTTCATATTTAATTGTTGTATCATTTACATTAGTTATGATAATATAATATCTAATACATTCTTAACAATAAAAACTCCTAAGATTATTATAAAATACCACTTTTAATTACATAACACTGATTTTCAATACAACTTCTTGTCTAATACTACATGATCTAATAATTTCAATAATATTTTATTCATTATATTATTCAGGGTGTTTTTTTTTTCGACCGTTCAAATTCTACATAGTGAATGTGTAGGTCATACTCACCAACTTTTACTATGGGGACAACGTCGAAATCGCGAAAAAAAAATCAGCTGTTTCATACAAATTGGCGGCATTACGCCGGCCGAAATGTATGAAACAGCTGATTATATTTCGCGATTTCGACTTTGTCCCCATAGTAAAAGTTGGTCAGTATGACCTACACATTCACTACGTAGAATTTGAACGGTCGAAAAAAAAACACCCTGTATATACAGTACCGGCCAATAATATATCACATACAGGTTTTTTTCAGTAGATTTATTTTTATTTTTGTAAGTGTTTTTCACACTTTCCACCTCACGACTATAGATAGTCTAGGCATAGGCTTTTACACTAGCGATGAAAAAACTGGTCATCATGTAGTGATTTTTTCATAAAGAGATTTTGCGTAAGGCATGGATTTCTTAGTAAAATTCTTTTTTTTACTACAGCTATTTTAGCAATATGCTGTGTCTCCAATTGCAATTCACAATACTTAATTGCAATATTCATCATTAAACTGTGCAAAAGTACCAAAATAATATGCTATCTACATGCGAACATGTGCCGCTTACTCTATACACGCTCATACAAAAAGTCACGAATGTGATATATTATTGGCCGGTACTGTAATTTGTTTGCCTTTATTTTTCATTATATGTACCTACATGTAAGTCAGCCTCCATAGCCTAGTAGTCGCTTGGTACCCACATCACAAGCCTTAATTGAGCTTACTGTGAGACTAGGTTGATTTGTATAAGATGTCTCAAGATATTTATTTACTTATTTATTTATTTAACCCGTATTTTACTGTCCTATAGAAGTAAATAGATCTAAATAGAAGTAAACAACAGGCGGTCTTATTGCTAATGAACAACCTCTTTTAAGATAACCTTTGGATACCAACTTTTGGAAAATATAAATAGAAATTAAGATAATAATATTTTATTAATCCTTATTCATATTTGTGGATTTCTTATGGCTATTAAACATTTATCGGAAGAATTTTACTATTATTTTTCATTGCTTTCATTGCAAATCTCTATTTACCATTTTCAGCCACTCAAACATTATCTAAATGATGAGCGATAAGACCATACAAGAGAAATATCCAACATTTGACATTGCAATTTTTACCTACTTGGCAGGCAATAAAGTTTATTTTAGTTGGTTACAAATTTTTATAAGACAAAATAAATGCAACTGTTCTTATTCTATAGAATTTCAATTTGTTTGATGTTAATAAGTACTACAGGTAGGATCATTGGCCTTACAAGGTGAACAATGTAAAAAAATACTCAAGTATACAAATAAAAAAAAAATTGGCCTCAGTTGACCATTAATACCATTATAATATTATGAACATTTAATTTCAAAGCAAAACAATTATATCTATGGACATCATTGTTACAAAACAGAACATTCAAAAATAATATTTAACATTTAACAACTTATTGTTATAGCAAGAATATTCTTTTTAGGGTTCCGTAGCCAAAATGGCAAAAACGGAACCCTTATAGATTCGTCATGTCCGTCTGTCCGTCTGTCCGTCTGTCCGTCTGTCACAGCTGATTTACTCGGAAACTATAAATGCTACAGTAACGAAATTTGGTAAGGATATGTGTTGTATGAACCGCTACAGGATTATGATACTAAATTGTAAAAAAACCATTGGGGTGGGGGCCCTCCATACATGTAACTGAGGGATATAAATTTTTTTTTAGTTGTATATAAGCGTGTGGGGTATTAATAGAAAGGTCTTTGAAAATGATATGAAGGTTTATACATCTTATTTAAATTTAAGCAAATCGTTTTCGAGATATCAGCTCTCAAAGTCTGAAAAATGTGTCCCCCCCCCCTCTATTTTTTAAACTACGTGATATAAAATTCTAGAAAAAATATATGTTATGCACATTAATAAACTCTATCAACGATTTTTGGTTTGATTAAATTATCTCTTACAGTTTTTGAGGTAGGTTGATTTAACTGTATTTTTTTAATAATAAATTGATAATGGTACGGAACCCTTCGCGCGCGAGTCCGACTCGCACTTGGCCAGTTTTTTATCATTATTGTCATTGTGCTCTTCAAAATAATAACCTAGTTAGAACACAATCTGTTAACGGTATCTGTCAGATAAATGTCAATATATTTTTTTATTTACATGTATAAATAAATAAATGAAAAATGTACAAATAAAATTAGGTGATTTGTCTGAATTTCTTTTTGCCTCCAATTCATTACCACTATAGGGTGAAGACACATTTATCAGCATGCATACGCATTTTGTCTATAGAAAATGTCAGTTTAGTATCGGACCGCGTCCAGCTTTCCGCACGCGTACGCATGCTTACACGTTTCGTACTAAACGGCCAATTTTATTAGACAAAATGCGTACGCATGCTGATAAATGTGTCTTCACCCATATCCTGCTGCTGCTGCTGACAGACTGACACAATGAAATAGGGTACTCGTAAAGACCAAACCACACAGGATGCGTGTGCAGCACGTACGTGTGGCTCGACCTTTGGCTATGAAACTTGAAATCAAATTAAGATAAATTATAAAATATTGTAATCAATATCTTAGGACATCTTACACAAATATGCTATGGATGCTGACAAAAGGTACCTACCTAAATGGTGCCCATATTCATTGTCATTTAGATTGTAATTTAGATTATTCTTGTAATTTAGATTCACTACATATATTACACGGCCGCCCATTTTCGTGTGTGCAGTATCGCGGTGGCGGGTTGCGAGCACGGCGCGGGCGGGGGCGGCGGCGCGGCGGGCCGCGGCGCGGACACGATCCGGCGCGTCAAGGTGAAGATGTCGTCGGTGTCCGCGCAGGGCGTCGTGGAGCGCGCCTCGGCCGAGCTCTCGCGCCGGATAACGGGGCTGGGCCTGCGCGGGCGGCGCCGCTCGCCCGGCGTGGTCGAACGCGTCGCCAACGCCCTCTGCGGGCCTGCCGCCGCCGCGCCGCGTGTCCCCCGCCGCCGTCGACCCTCCCCGCGACCTCTCGTCTGGACACAATACGTCCAGGAGGAACGCTTCCTCGAAAAGTTCTTCCTCTACTTCAACTCAAACGAGCGAAGGACGTTAGCTCAAGTCTGCACCAAGTGGCGGGATGTGCTATACTCGTCGCCACGCTGGTGGACGGGGCTGGTCGCGGTCCTGGACTGCCGTGAGCTCCGCTCGGCGACCGGCTTCTGTATGCAGAGGTTCTATAACTCCTTAGTTAGAAGAGGGATACGCGGGGTTGTGTTAGTTTCGGCTAGTGATGACGATGTTAATGAATTTATAAGGCAGTTTCCTCTGTCCGCTCACCATGTTCACGCTATTAGCCTAAAAGGATGCACAATAACAGATAGAGGGCTTGAAGCGATACTGGATCACCTGCAGGTCAGTTTACTAACATCATAACATACCTTCAAATTTCTATTATATTTATTCAATATACATGATCTTATTTAATCAATCCTATTTATTTTTTAGGTTCTGTTTGAACTAGAACTAACTGGTTGCAATGAAATAACAGAAGCTGGTTTATGGGCATGTTTAACTCCACGAATTGTCTCACTCACGCTTACTGACTGCATTAATATTGCTGACGAAGCTGTAAGTATCCCAAACTACTTTTAACTTATAGTACAAAATTTACACAATCGTTCGATCGTGACGGCTTTCGTAAAAAATCATGCTAGAGGTCTTCATATAAAATGTCGTTTCATCGAGAATATAATAATTATAATCTGCTACTGTCATCACAAGATCAGCCTCAGGTTAATAACCTCCAATAAATGGTGTCTTCCCAAGTCACATATTACTTTTTTAGGTAACTGTAATAGGGGAGGAGACTAATCCTAAATCATACGTTTTGTTAATTAAAAAAAAATCGCTCTAGCTACAAACCCAGTGTATAGTGCTTAGAAATATTTAAGGTGGTTCGTTTTTCATACTAATATATTTATTCAAATATGGGTAAATGGAGCATAGTTTTACAATGGAATCACTTAAATCGACAATCATTTTTATATTTGTTTGCGGCAAATTATGTTTCTGTAATATAAAGGGTCGAATAATAGCTTAAATTAGTACTTTATTTTAATAAAGATTTGTCAATATGTGGGTGAACGACGACAGTGTCATACACCAATCGTACGTTCGGCGTGTGCGTTGGAAAGCGACGTTGCCAGTTAGCTGAAAATGCTACGTTGCCGCTCTGCCCTAACGCATTTCGCATGTTATTTATTTTTCAACATTATCAAACGCAAGCGTTGCTAATGTTGCCATATAGATCATATCCCCGCGCAAAATCCGAACGAAAGACCTTTTATTATAGAAATTATACCTATACATACTAGTTACATTTAATGTTTTTATAATAGATGTGCGTACTAAATGATAGTCTCGTGGAACTGAACGTAAAACCTATTTGGCAAGGCAACACTAAATTCAAATGTCACTCTGATTCTAAATCACCGGCAGTACTTTATCGTTTTACCATTTGTTTATACCTACAAATTCGAATTGACGCTAAATTGCCTACGATTGTTTGAAATATCTCATAGCGTGCAGTGATTTACATGAGGATTTATTATACGTTTGTATATTATGTAGCCACAAACGTCCCGGAAAGGCTATAAAAAAACCACCGATACTCGGGCCTGAAAAAAACTTGTAAGCGAAGCCTTGGAGAAATAATACTACAAGTATATTACGGAGAAATCAAAAGGTAAGTTCTGTAGAGGCTGACTTGCTGGATATCTTTCCTCCCCGTATTCAAACAGTTTTTTTTATTATATATTTCCACTATTATTATAACAAAAATGTTTCGGTGTTTATTGTTTTCGCAACAACTGCTCATTGGATTGGAATAAGGAAACTTGACATGTAGATAAATAGTAATATATATTATATTATAAGAATAATATATTTTTTTACATAAATACCGGAAACGTTAGTTTCCCGAGGGATGATGAGTTCCAGGCCTTGAACTTTTAAAAATATAACCATTTTGTAGATACTCACTGAACCTGTTTTGAACCCAGGTTCCCTCCCTAACTTCGCAGTCAATTTCACCACCACCTAACTAGACAAAGCTGAAATGTATTTTTTATTCCAGTAATCATCACACACCATTTTAACGATGTGTATTCTGATTTCAGATCCAGGGCCAACTGCAGGTGTCACAATATGTGTAGATGCTTCAGGCTCACTTCCAAGCAACACACACAACGTCAAGCAATTTTCCTATATCCATGTATAAAACCAGAAAAACGTAAAACAGAAATAATAAATAAAAATAATATGATATGATGTAAATAAAACACTGAATTTATAAATTGATCTGTTTTCTTTATCTATGTATTCCGCACGTGATTGGAATGGGAAGGAATCTAATAATTAAAGTGACTAGAAATATCTACTATAATTATATCTACATATGAAAACTTATCTGACTGAAGTCATCGAATAGATTCCGTCCCAATCTGATTGAACACCTATTAGGTTAGGACATCCAGGGTCGCGTTTTATAAAGTTACAATTTACAATTTCGCTGTTTGCCTCTCTAACGCACGCACATATTGGCTAGAAAGAGAGGCAAACAGCGAAATTGTAATTTGTAACTTTATAAAACGCGACCCAGGCCCGTTTTTTAGTATTGTAGGCTATTTGAGATTGACCATGCAAAAAATACCGGAACTGGATGCCATAACATCACCTGAAAACGTTTTTGGTGAGTAAATATATAAGGCCACCAAAATTAAACTTAGGTTTGTAGTATAGGGACCAATACCACAAAACTTTACAAGCATACAAATCTACAAAATTGACAATTATTTGTTTCGGAATTTATACAATTTTGTAGAATTATACGCTTGTAAAGTTTTGTGGGATAGGCCACAGGTTATTTATTTACTACTGAAAAAAATGTAAGTATAGGTAAAGTATCATTAAAAAAAATAAAATGTCATGTAATGTAAAGTAAAAAATATATTGAAATTACGAGATTTGAACCTTGGTCCTGATGAATGTGCGTCAGACGGTCATCCAACTAGCCTAATCCAAGTTCAATACACGTTCCGAAATAAGCAATCGGTTTCGTAAACGAATAAGGGTTTGAATGTGTGTGTGCATACTGCGCAGCCGCGGCAGCGTTTCGTATTTATTCAAATAAACTTATTTTGTAAATTAAACCTCACCTGAAATTTAGTTGGCCACATTAGAAACAGCAGTTTATTTGCGGCAAACATATTACTTATTAAAAATATTTCTATTATCATACATAAAATATAAAAATACGTAGAATTCGCGCCACTTATGCACTATAACGCCATCTATTGGCGTTGTAGTGCCTAGCTGGTGCGAATTCTACGTATTTTTAAATTTTATGTATGATAATGGAAATATTTTTAATAAGTGATGTGTTTGCCTAAAATAAACTGCTATTTCTAATGTGGCCAACAAAATTTCAGATGAGGTCTAATTTACAAAATAAGTTTATTTGAATAAATACGAAACGCTGTCGCGCTTGCGAAGTATGCACACACACATTCAAACCCTTATTCGTGGACGAAACTGATTGCTTATTTCTTCGGAACGTGTTTTGAAGTTGGATTAGTCTAAGTTGGATGACCGTCTGACGCACATTCATGAGGACCAAGGTTCAAATCTCGTAATATCAAGATATATATTTTTTACTTTATAAGACTTTTTATTTTTTTATTGATACTTACTTTACCTATAATCACAATTATTCCAGTAATGCCTGTGACCTATCCCACAAATCTTCACAAGCGTACAATTCTACAAAATTGTATAAATTCTCATACAAAATAGTTGTCAACTTTGTAGAATTGTATGCTTGTAAAGTTTTGTGGTATTGGCCCCTGAACTAGCCACCTAGGTTTAATTTTGGTAACCTTATTTATTTACTTAAAAATGTTTTCAGGTGATGTTATGGCATCCAGTTCCGGTATTTTTTGCATGGTCAATGTCCACATTCCAATTATATATTCTATTCCAATAGACCATACTACAAAAAACCGGACCTGGATGACCTAATAGGTGTACAATCAGATTGGGGCGGAATCTATTCTATGACCTCAGACAAGTTTTCATGTATGTATAGTTATATATTTGATATTTCTAGTCACTTTAATTATTAGATTCCTTCCCATTCTAATCACGCGCGGAATACATAGATAAAGAAAACAGATCAATTCATAAATTCAGTGTTTTATTTACATCATTTCATATTATTTTTATTTATTCTTTCTGGTTTTAGTAGTTAATATCTCTGTCAATATACAGTTTTTATAAAATATCACTAGTGTTGGCAACATGTTTTCTATAAAAGCTTCGTCGGTCATTTGTGACACCTGCAGTTGGCCTTGGATCTGAAATGAGAATACTCGTTGTTAAAATGGTGTCTGGTGATTACTGGAATAAAAAATAAAGTTCAGCTTTATCTAGTTAGATGGTGATGATCCTGACTGCGAAGTTAGGGAGGGAGCCTGGGTTCAAAACAGGCTCAGTAAGTATCTACAAAAAGGTTATAGCTTTAAAAGTTGAAGGCCTGGAACTCATCATCCCTCGGGAAACTAACGTTTCCGGTATTTACATTAAAAATATGTTATACTTATAATATAATTATATTGCTATTTATCTACATGACAAGTTTCCTGGGTTATTCCAATCCGTGGAGCAGTAGTTTCGAAAACAACAAATGTTTTTATTATAATATAAGCATAGTGAAAATACCGGAAACCGGACTTACCTTTTGAGTTCTCCGTAATATAGTATAATTTCTACAAGGCTTCGCTGACGAGTTTTTCCCGAGCCCGAGTTGTTTTTTATAGCCTTTCCTTGGCGTTTGTGGCTCCATCCTCATGTAAATCACTGTAGATGCCACAATATAAAATATTTGAAACAATCGTTAGCAATTTAGCGTCAATTCGGATTATACAAAGTAATTACAAACCAAAGTAACCAAATGACTGCCGGTGATTTTGAAAGAAAGAGTGACGTTTGAATTTAGTGTTGCCGACGTTGCCGTGCCAAATGGATTATACGTTCAGTTACACGCGACTATCATTTAGTACGCACATTTATTTTAATAACATTAAATGAAAGAAGTCCAACCTATAGTAGAGTAAACGTAACTATTATGTATATATTTTCTATAATAAATGGTCTTCTGATACAAAATATAAAAATCAAGCAAATCGATCGAATACGGAATATCATAAAATAAGGACCGTATCTAAATGTAAGTAGACAACTTTAGGGCCCTATAAATACGTATACTCAACTTTATATAACAAAAACTGTTCAGTATATTATGAACCATATTAATGGGTATGATTTAAGGTCAGAAACAATATGTCATTCCGTTAAAATCAATGAAATGGATCTGATTAACTTAGAGACACGGAAAATAATTTTGGACGACTGGTGTAAAATTAAGGGCATAACAATAAGAAAGCTCGTTAAAAAGTATAAGTTCACTTCTGCAGGCATATACAAACCGATAAATAAGTTCGCCAACACTTTAACTTTAGAATATCTGCCCAAGAGTGGAAGAAAACAGGGACCATGGGACCCAGCGTTGCATAAGAAAGTAGTACGAATATTTTTACAAAATCCAACTCTTTCTGTCCAATGCTACCAAAAAAGCGAAAACTCCGTCTTTTATGATACAAAAAATTAAAAAGAGACGTAATCTAAAGACATATAAAAACCAGAAACAACCTAAAAGAGATGAAAAAAAGTCGTATCAGTTAGAAAACGGACAAGTAAACTGTATGATCATGTGCTGACTAAGAAAAAGCAATGTATTATCATGCACGACGAAATGTACTGCAAACTAGATTTATAAACGACCCCTAGACCTTAGTATTGTACCATGCCCGCTGGAAAAATTATCTCTAAACAAGATACAGCCATCAGTGTTGAAAAAATTGGTAAATAATACTCGTATGGCAAGCAATTTGTCAACGTAGCATGCGTTTCAATTTTTTTTTCACCACAGGTAGTTTAAACGCTGAAGTATACCAAGAAGAGTATAAAAAAAATAAGACTGCTGCCTCTCATTAAAAACATTGGATGCCTACTTTGTTTTGGCCTGATTTGGCGTCATGCTATTACTCGAAAGCCACCCTTGAATGGCATAAAACAAACAAGGTTGATATAGTCGAAAAAGACATGAATCCCTCCAAGTGCCCTGAAGTACCCCCAATCGAAAGGTACTTGGCTTTTATGAAGCGGCAGCTTCAAAAAATGCCAGAGCTGCAACATCAGCCGACGACTTAAAAAAAAAAGTGGAACAGGGTGTCAGGAAATATAGCAAATGTTGTCGTCCAAAATCGAATGAAGGACATCCAGAAGAAAGTAAGATTGACGGCTAAATAAGGGTCCTATGGCAGTCTCTTTAGAACATAGTTCTAGAAAAAGTGTTATATTTTAATTTATTTTTTGTTTTATTTCAAAATATTACTTAATATTAAAGTTGTGTCACTTTTATCTTGTCTACTTATATTTCGATACGGTCCTTAGTACGCGGGTTGGCTATTGGGTGGTATGGCAACATTAGCAACGCTTTCCGTTTGATGCAGTTTGATGGAACAAAATAAAATAACAAATTGCACGACATGCGTTCGGTTTGACAGAGCGGCAACGCAGCATTTGTGGTCAACTGGCAACGTCGCTTTTTAACGCACACTCCGAAGATACGATTGGTGTATGACACTGTCGCCGCCGACCCACACATTGACAAATTTGTATTAAAATAAAGTAGTGTTTTAAGCTATTATTTGACCATTTTTATTACGGAAATAGAATTTGCCGCAAATAAATATCAAAATGATTGTGAATGGAAGTGGTTTCATTGTAAAACTATGCTCCATTTACCCATATTTGAATAAATCAATTAGTATGAAAAACGAACCACCTTAAGTTCTTTATTTTGATAACATCTGGGCCTTAGCGTAACAATTATTTTTATTGTAGGTAGGGGCAGTGGCGCAACTCCTACCGTCCCTATACGAATTCTCACTTCAAGCGTACCACGTCACGGACGCGGCGCTCGGCTATTTCTCGCCCAAACAGAGCGCGTCTCTGAGCGTGCTCAGGTTGCACAGTTGCTGGGAACTTACCAATCATGGCGTCGTCAATATCGGTAAGTGCCATTCTATACGAGTTAACTAAAGGACGGCACCTGATGTAACGCATGCTAGCTGTCGCCCAAACAGAGCGCGTCACTGAGCGTTCTCAGGTTGCACAGTTGCTGGGAACTTACTAATCATGGCGTCGTCAATATCGGTAAGTGACATTGTATACTAGTTAACTAAATGACGGTACTTAATGTGACGCATGCTAGTTCTCGCCCAAACAGAGCGCGTCACTGAGCGTGCTCAGGTTGCACAGTTGCTGGGAACTTACCAATCATGGCGTTGTCAATATCGGTAAGTGAACATTCTCTACGAGTTAACTAAAGGACGGTACTTGATGTGACGCATGATCTCGCCCAAACAGAGCGCGTCACTGAGCGTGCTCAGGTTGCACAGTTGCTGGGAACTTACCAATCATGGCGTCGTCAATATCGGTAAGTGACATTCTATACGAGTTAACTAAATAACGGTACTTAATGTGACGCATGCTAGCTCTCGCCCAAACAGAGCGCGTCACGCAGCAACGTTTTTAAACTTCCCTGTTACTAGATTCCCTTAAATTTTAGGTAACAATAAAGGTACATTTCATACGAACATTTTAGAACATTTTGGGAAATGTAGTGAATCTTGCTCAGCATCATTGACTCTACCAACCTACCAATTTTTATCAGTATCGAAGACGTCATCCAAAAGTACAAACTTTTTGAAAAAAAAAAAAAATGCTCAGGTATTCGTTGCTCACTGTTACAATCATGTTCTGCATTCTTTCAAATAGCTAAATGGATATGACCTTCTGTGCAGTTCGTACCCCTTAGCGTTCAAAGTCATGGAGAAGAGAGAAAAGCCGTGGCAGGAAAAGCTTTTAAGTTGTTCCTTATTTTTGGATTTCGTAAAAGCTAACACCGAAATAATTGTATAACGATTTATTTCCAAGAATCAATATGAATAACATATATATTAAGAAAACCTTTTTTCACCGTTTCACTTGATTTCGACGATAGGTTTGGAATCTTCGATCAACCAGGCGGTGCCACTATCAGCTCTTTCGAATATGTCCACTGCAGCTTTTCCCACTGCGTCCACTTTCTGCCACAGTTGTACCTTGAGAAATTTCGCAAACTCGCTTTGTAATTCCATATCAAAAACCTGAGGCATAGCAGCCATTGACGTCTCGGTGAAGCCAGGGTTAATAGCTACAACTCTCACGCCACTTCTGTTGAAATTATCAAGATGACCCAATGATCTTGTGAATCCCATGACAGCGAACTTCGACGCCGTATACGCTGGTAAATACGGCGCAACTCTGTATCCGTAAATTGATGACAAGTTTATAATTGTCCCTCCATTACCGCCCTGGTCTTTTCTCATATGATTCCAGAATTTGAACGACCATTCAATGAGAGCGGCAACATTGATATCTATCGTTTTTTTGACAGCTAAGTCATTCAAAAATCCAGCGTTATTGACTAGCACGTCTACATATTTGCAATCTTCTATTATTTTCCTGGAAACTGTTTCTAAATCCGATGTAACGTCACACTTCATGAAGATGGTTTTGTTATTTCCATGTTTAGAGTTCAGAGTCTTGGCCGCCTCTGCACCTTGCCTCTCGTTGATGTCAAGTATAACGACAACTTTGGCTCCTTCTTGGAGAAACCTATCAGCAATCTCGAAGCCGATGCCGACCGCTCCACCAGTTATAATTACAGTTTTGTTTTTAAGGTCTTTTGCCATTTTCAACAAATCTTTATCTGCGTTCGTGCAACTTAAGACAGCGTCTCGATGTCAATGCACTTCTTTATATTCGCAAAGTCTGCACATTCTATCAGGGTGTAATGATAAAAAGGTTTATCAGGAATTAACAGTAGTTATATAATCCGGTACATCTTAGATAACGATAATTGTATGCAATGTATTATAGTACATTTTGATGCAATATGCCGTAGCAACGTTTAATTGTATAGTTAAGTCTAGTGATAGCGTGACTAAGCCGTTAGTATTCATTAAATTGAATACACAGAACGAGTCGCAATAGTAAGCATTCGAAATATTTAATCTAAATAACTAAATATTCCTTTGACTCTGGTTTGTACCAACATTTAATTGAAATCTTTGATTGTATCAGGGTCTTCACTGAAATAATTGTAGGTACGAGGAAAATAATTATGTCGATACGGTAACCCGCACGTTTTAGTCGTTTGGCTCAAGTTATTCAAAACACCTGTAAAAATAGATGCCTACGGATGAACCTGAAATAGACATCACTACATAGTATAAAATAAAGTCATTTTTTCTGTCCCTATGTCCCTTTGTACGCTTAAATCTTTAAAACTACGCAACCGATTTTGATGAGATTTTTTTTTAATAGGTAGAGTAATTCAAGAGGAAGGTTTTTATGTAAGTATAGTACCCGTGCGCAGCCGGGGCGGGTCGCTAGTACTTGTTATAAAATGTTCAAAGAATTTAACAGAGAGCATCCAATTAGTCCGACGGAGTGCCCCACATCCTCATGCATTCGTGTTTTCGTGTCAAGAGACCAATCTTAGCATTGTGCCCGGTCCCACACGCCTAGCATACTTTAGTTAAATAAATGTTTGGCATGCGTATTGCAACACGGTTTCAGCCATAATAAACTTACCTGCCAAAGGGTTAAGAGCTACATTTGAACTGACCGAGAATTGGCGTATTGCGTAAAACAAATAATTAAATGGTTTGAAACGACTCTTTGTTATCTGTACTACCGACAGGGTCTGTTTAAATATGTATGCATTCAAATGTTAGTCCCTCTTATTGTACAGAGCATACCTACTTAAACATTCCTGAGGAGAACACTTTTAGAATTCGTATTTTTTTTTATGAGTAGGGCTTTTAGTTTTATGTACCTAAGGTACGTAATCTATCGGTAGAATACGACAAATTATTGCCCAAAATAAACATATTTTTAGTTCAGGTTAGATTAAGAACGGTTCATAATGAAAATTACAACTCGAACAGAAATCTATAGTGTTCTATTGTATTTTTGTGCCGGCAATCACTACAGTTTACTCTACCTAATTAATAAAATCAGTCTCGAAAATGAATCAATTAAAAATCCATCAACTTTTAGTGCTTTCAGGCGCCCCGCTTATTACCGGCAACGCAAATAAACTTAATGCGTTTGTGAATTTTCTTTTTACGGCTATTAAGTTTGAAAATGGGGTGGCATAATAATATATTCGAAGCATAATTACTTCGTTACAATACTGAAAATCTCGTTGTTTTTAAGTAAAAGCTTTATGGTTTCGTATCGACGTCGACTTAGCCGGGTGAACGCTTGATTTCGCAAACATCGTAAATATTGTTCATCTATGGAGCATTCCATGGAAATAACAACCACAGCACCGTTTTTTAAAAGTTATATTTAATTATTAATAGTATTGCTAAATAACAGACCACTATATAGATTTTTAAATTATAATACGTCAAAGTAAAAAACATATTGACACGTTTCTTATGAGTCTTTCAGAAAAACACTATTCATTTACTTTGTTAACAGTCTTGAAGGCTCTTATTTCACAGACCATTTTGTCGACTTTCTAGCATGCTACACATACTTTATTGATATGTCGAGGTACAAAGTATATTCTATTTTACTATTTAATTATATTTATTCAAGTTCTCTTGTTTGTTTATGACAGAGCATATAACTAAATATAGTCAATGTACAGCTGTCCCGCACGAGTTTCTATGACTTTAAGTAAATATTTTTTGTGTAAAAAGTGTTCCAGGATTATTTATGTTGCATGACTAAACAGTGTTTATTAGCGGTAATAAGATATAGTACAAGATTTAGTATTCATCTGAGTAACACATATTTTAAGTGAGTTTAAAGTTATTGTCCCGCACGCGATCTTTTGCAAGCACAAGTGATAATTGCTGTTTTTACTGAAACTGCTTATTTTTTCTCCAAAATGCCAAGCGATAAAGCGGCTACTCGTAAAAAATGTCGCGAAAACGATAATTACGAGACCCCGATTTCATAAAAAAAAAATTATGCATAAGTAATTAAAAACGGTTAAAGAAAGAAACTATGACGGTTAAGAAGCTTAATGAGTTAAGAGAACGTGAACGTGATAAAAAACGAAGACGAAGAGAGTTAAAAAGGAGTGAGTCATTTTCAGAAACTCATGCATATGCTTCGATGGCGGTAGCAGGGCCCTTTTCTAAGACAAATAACTCTCCAACCCAATCTTCGTACAGATGTCCACAGACAGCATCAAAGGCTACCTTAAAAGTTGTACGAAGTCTACCGCCTTCGCCTAAAAAGGACCTTATAAAAGGACTTTGTCATCGTTACAATATAAAACTTGCTGAAGACATGAGGCGTGATTTGGAATGTGTCGATGAAGACCTCGCATGGAAAAGGTGTCGTAGATGGAGTAGGGGGCAATTTGATGCTCAGTCAAGCTCAGGACATACGCGCTATACAGTCTGCTGAAGATTTCATCAAAGTTGCATCGCAAGTAATTAAAACAACTAAGATTTTCTACATACCTCAGTCAGTCAAGTCAGTCAATGAAATTAAACCGTGGGCCAAAGTCAAACCTATTGAGGGAATTTCAAAATTTCACGCCATCATCACGTGTGACTCAAATATAGTAAAAGCAAAGAAAAATGCAGTTTGTGAGGAATTTACAACTTTAAATTTGTAATATAATAACAATTTCCATTTAACATATCTTAGATTGCGAAATGAACACTTAGTTACTACATAAAACTTGTATTTATCCATTTATTTTTCACCTCAATCGTACTCGTCCCGCACGAGTCGAACCTGTCCCGCACAAGATTCTGCAATCTTTATTTTATATAAAATAATTCAAAGATATATTTTTCATTTTATTTGCGGAAATATGCTAAGTGTTATTACGTCAACTATAATAAAAAAATCGGTCATAATCGGTGAGTTCAATTCGCTGAAATATCAATTTTAATAACCACGTCACAAACGGCGGTGGATTGGCTGTCCCGCACGCGACTTTAAATCGGGTGTCGAGAATTCATATAATACTGGTTTAATTCTTCATAATATTATATCATCTTGTAGGTTAAGGTCCATTGTATCACCACTTTCTGTATATTTTAAAATATGTTCATTTTTGCGTGTTTTACAGTAACACAAAGTTTAAAATCATCGTACAAATGTCCCCCACGAGACCGTGGAATGCTCCCTATGCCCTCATAACCGCGACAGTCAAACTGAAGATCGTTGCCCTGAAATAAGTATTCATCGAAATCCTAGCGACCTTGCTCGTAAACATGGACTGAGTGACGTAATCACATCTTTACCGCAGGATTCTAGAATCAATATAGTTCGCCTACGCAAAATGTGATATACATACCTACATTTTCCTATGAACCGCTACATGCCTATTATGCCTAAGGCGTACGCCTTTATAATTAAACCGGCAAGTTTATTCGCAATGTTTAAATTACCGTACGTATACGTATTATACCTACTACCTGTAAGTACTAGGTGTGTTAAATAATTAGTCGGTCTCAAATTTTCATCGGCTACCTACTTTGATTTCAGAAATTAATTAGATTAGATAACAATCCCTAATATTCTTACATAAGTGGGTATTTTGAACGAAGCCGTACTCCAATAACGAGATTATTTTTTAGATAATGTAGAATCGTAGAGCACAAAATGAAATGAAATGTTTTTGAAAAAACGGTAAAAGAAAACACGTAAATGAATATTTTTATGTTGTTGAGTTGTTGGAAAAACAGTAATTCATTATCAGCGAAAAGACTTAAGTGCTGATAATATACTTCCTTTTGTTTATTATGCCCAATTCTCCATTCGTATATTACGAGTATGAGCTTTATGACGGAAGAGCATCTCTTGGCCATTGGCCACATTTTATAATTGTAGGTACATCTAGATTTTTTATCAAAACAAATGGAGAGATGTATCGTACCGTAAAATTCGATCGTTTTCCGAATATTAATAATATAAAACCATTTCGGATTGTTCGACATACTTATAAAAGTTCTACTAATTCACTAATTGCAAAATAACGTAATCGTATACTAATCGGCTCTTTATTTCATCACCAGTGCATTCTCTTCCCAACCTGACTGTGCTGTCCCTGAGCGGGTGCAGCAAAGTGACCGACGAGGGTGTGGAGCTCCTCGCTGAGAACTTGCCGCGACTCCGCAGCCTGGACCTGAGCTGGTGTCCGCGCGTCACGGACAACGCCTTAGAGTACATCGCCTGCGACCTCAACCATTTGGAGGAGCTCACTCTAGACCGGTAAGTTGTGGACAACTGCTTCAGTGACTGACAAGAGTGATAAGGGTGTAGAGCTCGTAACTCTGTAGACTGGACCAGGTGGCACGAGTTTACCGTTTATCTTGCTACGCGTCACATTTGCACTTGCATACTTGTTAGAACTTGACGGCCGACAAATGATTGAACACATACGACATCATAAGCCTTCATATCATCATAAGCCTACTGAGGTGTCCACATGACACGAAACAACTCTTTAGAGTACGTCACCAGGCATCACTAACCGATATTTATTCGGGATCGTGGTACCAAAGTTATCCAATGACATGCAATCATATACATGTTAAAATATGCACACACTTCCCATCCCGATTCTGTACTCCTAACTTCAGAGGTATCACAAACGCGTTGTGTAGTAGCAACCAGACGATTAACTGCATTAGCAAGAGGGCCAAGATGATAAATAAGTGTCTTACTAACAAGACTCCGTCTGAAATACAACGCTTTATTTCCAGATGCGTGCACATAACGGACATTGGCGTCGGCTACATCAGCACGATGCAATCGTTAGTGGCACTGTTCCTGCGCTGGTGCTCGCAGCTTCGTGACTTCGGAGTGCAGCATCTGTGCGGCATGCGCTCTCTGCAGCTGTTGTCACTGGCTGGTAAGGGTTCTCTTCCCTCTGGCATGCAACACTATTTCCAGGTACGTGCACATAACGAAGTTGGTGGCTACATCGTTAGTGGCACTGTTCCTGCGCTGGTGCTCGCAGCTGCGTGACTTCGGAGTGCAGCATCTGTGCGGCATGCGCTCTCTGCAGCTGTTGTCACTGGCAGGTGAGGGTTCTCTTCTCTGGCATGCAACACTATTTCCAGGTACCTGCACATATATAGGTGGCTTCATCAGCACGATGCAATCGTTAGTGGCACTGTTCCTGCGCTGGTGCTCGCAGCTACGTGACTTCGGAGTGCAGCATCTGTGCGGCATGCGCTCTCTGCAGCTGTTGTCACTGGCAGGTGAGGATTCTTTTCTCTCTGGCATGCAACACTATTTCCAGCACATATATAGGTGGCTTCATCAGCACGATGCAATCGTTAGTGGCACTGTTCCTGCGCTGGTGCTCGCAGCTGCGTGACTTCGGAGTGCAGCATCTGTGCGGCATGCGCTCTCTGCAGCTGTTGTCACTGGCAGGTGAGGTTCTCTTCTCTCTGGCATGAAACATTATTTCCAGGTACGTGCACATATACATAGGTGACTACATCAGCACGATGCAATCGTTAGTGGCACTGTTCCTGCGCTGGTGCTCGCAGCTGCGTGACTTCGGAGTGCAGCATCTGTGCGGCATGCGCTCTCTGCAGCTGTTGTCACTGGCAGGTGAGGGTTCTTTTCTCTCTGGCATGCAACACTATTTCCAGGTACGTGCACTAGGTAGCTACATCAGCACGATGCTATCGTTAGTGGCACTGTTCCTGCGCTGGTGCTCGCAGCTGCGTGACTTCGGAGTGCAGCATCTGTGCGGCATGCGCTCTCTGCAGCTGTTGTCACTGGCAGGTGAGGGTTCTCTACTCTCTGGCATGCAACACTATTTCCAGGTACGGGCACATATACATAGGTGGCTACATCACCACGATGCAATCGGTAACACTGAGCTCAACACAACACTAAACTACTTACGTTTTACATTTTTTTTTATTGGCCGAAGTGTAGAAATTGGACAAGATTATGTCATTACATTACTAGCGTAACTGAGTACGATCCATTGGATTATTGCTTTAGTATGCGCGTAGTCATCGCTGGCAGTTGATTACAGATTAGATAGAGGGTCTACATTTTACTTTATTGTTCATATTACACGCAACATGATCATATATAAGTACATAACACCAAAACATAAAAATTCACTGTTATTGGCGCAGTTGGTAGGATGAAGTGATGAAATTAAAATATTCTTTAGTGAGAAATATTTGCTTATAGTAGGTAATTCAGATAACTTCTGACCGTGTTTTTTGTCTATTGTTAGAAAACCGCAAGATGCTACTGTATTTGCATAAAAAAAAACACTTATTTAAATTGCCACTCTATCACCTAGGCAATAAGACTCAATGTTAACCAATGTCAATTATTGCTTTGGGGATAGAGTCGCAATTTAAATAAGCGGTTAATTTTTTTATGCAAATACAGTAGCATCTTGCGGTTTTCTAACAATAGACAAAGAACACGGTTAGAAGTTATCTGAATTACTATACTATAGAAAGGTCTACGTTCTTAATTCAAAAATTGAAGTTGACAAGTAAACAGTTGTTCGCTGTCATCCTTGTATTAATATTAAATGAAAACTTTATAATCGAAACCTTAATATTGTCGGTTGACAACCAAAACTCACTAAGTAACAAATACCTACTTGAAATAGAGATCGTATCTCAGTTCTGATTCAATACTGACATAAGAGGTTGCTAAGAGTAGTGACAGTTTTTATAGTGAGTTTTGGTTGTCAACCGACGATATAATATTTTGTTCTAAAACTCGTGTCATGTTTGCCTATCCCAATACACCTAAGTATACACTGTGTTATTATTGATTTCCGTTAAATTAAAGGGAAGCTTATTTAGGTCAAAAATGATATATTTCTCTAAGAAACTAGTGTCTTAACTCTTACTGTTATAGAGTTATTCAAAAAATAACTTTAATGACTGAACAAGTGTATTGCAACCTTTATTACATCCTAATGTTACTTATTTTGACATGTGCCGTCAGCAGCCGTCAGTCGGCCGAGATCTTATTTTTAAGGTTCTCTCACACTTACCATTACAATTATTATGTATAAAAACGGAAAAAAAATTTTTTTTTTCGAAATTAACAAAAGCCGATATACCAGGCAACTTCTATTAATGTTCCAAGTAACCTGTCCAATTTAACGGAAATCAATAAAAACACGGTGTATATTAGCCAAATATCAGATTGGTTTATTTTTAGTCAAGGAAATAGTTTTTACTAGCTAATGCATTAGCTAAACAAAGGATAAACGAATTTAATTCATAATTCCCCCAGGCTGTCCCCTGCTGACATCCGGCGGCCTCTCAAGCCTGATCCAACTGAGGCAGCTACGAGAGTTGGAGCTGACCAACTGCCCCGGCGCCTCCCCTGAGCTCTTCGACTATCTGCACGAACATCTGCCGCGGTGCACCATCATTGAATAATTTTAACAGGTATCTGGGGGCGATTATTTAATTCATAATTCCCTCAGGTTGTCCCCTGCTGACATCCGGCGGCCTCTCAAGCCTGATCCAACTGAGGCAGCTACGAGAGTTAGAGCTGACCAACTGCCCCGGCGCCTCCCCCGAGCTCTTCGACTATTTGCACGAACATCTGCCGCGGTGCACCATCATTGAATAGTCAATTTAACAGGTATCTGGGGCGATTATTTTCGTTACAATTGGAATAAGGTCTGGTAATGTTTTCTGCGAATAGGCAGTCAAATAAAATTTGTGTACATATTTATCGTCGGTTGACAACCAAAACTCACTAAGTAACAAATACCTACTTGAAATAGAGATCGTATCTCAGTTCTGATTCAATACTGACATAAGAGGTTGCTAAGAGTGGTGACAGTTTTTATAGTGAGTTTTGGTTGTCAACCGACGGACCAGCCAGCTTGTCAGTAGAAAAATGAAGCAAATTCAATTTTTTGAAGGGCAGTCAACTCTTCGCTCTTGCATTTTTTGAATTTGCAGTCTCTCTACTGACAAGCTGTGTTTAGCACATGATTGGTATGTCGGTATGTCGCCGCGAGATAGATTTTCCATCTTTTATTAACTATGTGAATAAAAGAGGGATGGATAGTCTATCCCGCGGTATCCTGTGCTAAGCCTACTGGTTGGCTAAAGTATAATATATTTGTCAGACTAAGGTCACTTATACCTATGATATGTATAGTCAAACAATTGAAAATCTAGGCCACTCGGGCACGACCTCAAAGTGAAGTCATACATCAGATTGTAAGACATATCTCGCTACTTGTTATTTAGACATGGAATTAGAGTGGCACAGGGTTCCAATTAGTTGAGTGTATTTTGAAAACTAAGCTCCTAAATTGTATCTACTGCCAAAACGCAGTAACTATGCCATGCCTGATGTTGGAGGGAAGCAAACATAGGTATAGCGCTTCAGCGACCCTGCCGCGAAAATCGAAATTCGTAAATTTCGAGGATTTGTCTCTCTCACTGTAATGACGCCTTCGGTTGAGTGACAGAGAAAAATCCTCAAAATTTACGAATTTCGATTTTCGCGGTAGTAGGCCTGTTTTGCATAGCGATATGATGAATAAGATTTTTTAAAGTAGTAAAAAGAATGTAAACCGAAGCTATACTTCGTTTTATTTAAGATTAGAATTATCTGTCAAACGGGTGAACAAAGAAGCAGTGGTCGTAAACCTTCCTTCTTCGATTTCGGCCGATACCACTGAATTTCTCGGAACTTATGTATATACATATCATTTGATATTTACCGATAGCTGAACGCATAGTTTTCACATTTATTATTAATTTGTTGGCAAAACTGTATTTAAAAAAAGTTATAAGTATTTTATAAGCAAGATGGCGGCAATTTAGAAAAAAAATATATATTGAAAGTTTTCGTTTAGTGTTTAGCGGTTTTTAACAAAGTATTTTTTTTTATTTGTAACTAATATCGTACCGATTTTACATTTACTTAATTTAATGAAGTTTACAGTCTAAAATTTAACAATATTTGCATATTTAATCTGGCTTACATTATGCACTCCCAATACTTTTAAAAGTCATGCATTTAAGGATTAAAACTATCGGTATAAAAGCGGACACGGTGTCATAAAGACTGAGCAGATAACAATACTAAGACAACCCTACGCATCGGCAACGTCGTTTAGTATTTGTCGCCATTATAGGCGGCCTGGGACGCTCTAATGTAGTTTGAATTTGGTAACAAATTAGAAAATAAAACTCAGATGACATACATAGTTTTATTCACTGTCAGTGGAAGAGTCCGAGGACTCGGAACCACCAACGTTTATAATAATTTTTTCCACAGTGTTATCTATTACATTATCTAATTTCATTAAAAAAAAAAAATTCTTTTAAAATGTTATATACCGTAGCCAACGATATGCCAGCAGTCTCAGCAGTCTTTTTCACACGTTCCGATTTAGTGGGATATTCCTTTCTATGGCACATTTCTTAATTTGTAAATATTCACCACCATCCGCTTTTCACTGGTAGTCACAGGATTTTGCTTTCATCCATTTTAAATGTGCACCAACAAACAAAATATCTAAATAGATCAACAATTAATAACGAAATTGAACAAAAACGATAACAACAATCTTTAAGTAAGCTAACAGCAATATAAAACACAACCGACTCAACCGACAACAATATGAAGTCGAATGACAGACAGTGACATTTTAAAATTGTGTGAGAACTCTGCCTCTTTAGGTTTTTTAATGTACAACCTTTCCATGAAAAATTGCAAACGCAATTTATTAAATTTATTATCTTTTCATCTTAGAATATAAATTAACTAACATTATGTTTCTTATCTGTTCACAACACTGAGTAATGTGTATTAATATAGCATGATAAAAAATTCGTGATATTTAATAACTCGTATTTACTGTTCGATCCGCAGAATTTGCCTGTAAAAAAACCTTATATCTCGTTCTGCAAAGGTCTTTCTAATGCTAAAAAAAACGAAGTATAGTTCAAGTAAAAAAAGACAAATTTCGTTGTAACGAAAATAATATTAACCCATTTATTTCTACCATTGCTCCATTTTGCTGGTATCTGTACAACTGACTTTATTAAATGTAATAACATTATTGTTTTTTATAATAGGTTGTTTTGACCCGCCAATTATAAATTTGTGTTTGTTACATATATAAATAAATATATGCAAAAGTTCTCAATTTTAGTATTTATCAACTGACATTCTGTATCCGCCTGGTATTTTCAACTCTTAACGATTGGCCTAGAAACGAAACTACAGATGCATTCGTTTTGGGAACGATTAAATACCAAAGGAGGTGGTGGGTCAAATTATAGTCCACATTTTATTCTTGCCAGCAAGATGGTGATAACTGTTTGTTTAAACTAAGATTTCGACTAAGCGAACAAAACAGGGGTTTAGTATGATGTGCTTTGAGTATGTTGGGTATCAAAACATGGGTAGGAAAGTATACTTCAAATGTATGTTCGCTTAGTCTCAAGTCACTGATAAAACCTACATAATTATGACATAATAGTATTACTTTATAATTTTAGGAAACTTTTGTTTCTTATAAGTATTTATGATGTTATCAGGGTAAAGGGATCACATTGTCGATGGCACTTATGTCTCGCCGCGTCGTATTTGAATACGAACATAACGCCATAAGCGCCATCAACTATGTGGTCCCTTTGCTCAGATAACATCACTTTTCTGGTCCGTATTATTATTGTTTGAATAGTTATAATCCTCATATCCAGAGTTAATGGCAATATAAGAACATATTATTTGGATGTAATGTTTATTTATAAAGATAGATGATAAGAATAAGTCAATTGTTTAGTTCTTGTATTAATTTGGATATTATATTTATATGGATGGATATTCCGAGAACTGTTTGTATTGATAGTTTTGTAATATTATTATAGAAATGCAGTAGGGTATAAATTTGCAAAACATTCAATATGAACAAGTTCTAAATATTTGCTCAAATTGTTTTATGTCTCATGTCGGGAGCTGAGTCGTGAAGGAATATTATAATAAAATATGTTTATTTAAGTATAATTTGTTAATTAGCTTGTACATATTCAAATTAAAATCTGATTGTTAATTATTTCAAAAGGAATAGGTACATAGTTTGTGTGTTTTTTGTCACATATAAGCATAACCTGATTATCGAATTTAAATTATTGTGAGACATTAAAATTATTATAATAATCTGATTATGTCCTGTCCCTACTTAAATGTAATATTTTAAAGCGCCTAAAATGAATCGTGTATTAACTTTTTTCTTCAAATCCAATCCATTAACCGCCGTTAATATTTCATCGAGCGTGCCCGTGTCGGTGCCAATACAAAATTACATGCAGGTCAGACTTTGCATCCTACAAAGGAAATGAGACCTTTGTCTTATTTATCTGGCTCTGGCGAGGTGAGCGGGTTATTCTGTGTCTTTGGCGGTGGTTAAAAGGTGAAATACCTACCCATCGTTTCGAATTATAATGCTTATTATTCTTAATAACAGTGTTTATAATTTCATCGTTCTAAATTGGTACACTTTGTGTAATATGTAAAATATCTTTGTAAATAATATCTGCGTTATGACTTGACATATTGTACTAATAGAGCCATGAGACTTCAAAAAGGGCCTCTGTAGTATATATATTACCGAATAATTATAAGAATTTCTTATTTCGAGTTGATCGTCTTTTTCCGTGCAATTCGATATTTTCTCAGTAAAATGTTACTACTCTGATAAATATGTATTGTATTATTAACTGATGGCGATCGTACCAACCGAAGAATATACATATAATACTTCCCATAAATAAGTATTAATAATTTTCAGCCTCCGTAACCTAATTGGTAGTGACCCTGCCTACGAAGCTGGAAGTTCTGGGATCGAATCGAAGGAGGGCATTATTTGTGTATTTATTTATCACAAATATTTGTTCCTCGGTCATGGCTATCTATGTATTTAAATATCTATATGTATCTGTTTATTATAATTATCCTCACCTGGTACCTACATCACAAGCCTTAA
Organism: Thaumatotibia leucotreta; assembly: GCA_025490895.1. NCBI lineage: Eukaryota > Metazoa > Arthropoda > Insecta > Lepidoptera > Tortricidae > Thaumatotibia > Thaumatotibia leucotreta. Next base: position 89,020 of record JALPQI010003378.1, read on the forward strand.
TTGAGCTTACCGTGGGACTAAATTGATTTGTGTTAGATGTCCCAAGATATTAATATTTATTTATAATACCTATGTTTTTTTATTAAATTACATATTATCAAAATAATATATTTCAACTTGAAAAATTAGTTCTTATTAATACTCAAATCAAATGTATTAATTCACATTATCGGATCATTACGTTTACATACCGTCGGCTGACAAGCAAAACTCACTATAAAAACTGTCACTACTCTTAGCAACCTCCTATGTCAGTATTAAATCAGAACTGAGATAGGAGCTTTATTTCAAGTAGGTATTTGTTACTTAGTGAGTTTTGCTTGTCAGCCGACCATACGTAATGCAATAATTTTTAAATCATGTAACATCAGATTACTATAAATACCAACAGCTAATTGTATGATTTGGACTCTTCTCGTTAACCCAACTCATTTTCCTTTACGATATAAAGGAAAAATATAAGTATTCACTCACAAATCATTCAGTAAATCATCGGCATACTCTATAAATGATTAATCGTATTTAAATTCTAGTCAATATTTTGAAAAGTTTAACAAGCAGCAAAAAATGTTTTTTTTTTTCTATTCTGTTGCTTTTGTTAGATACACTTATTTTAAAATAATTATAGTTTAAGGATATTTAATCATCTTCTCGAAAACAGCAGCGTTAACAAGATTTTTTATTGATTTATTAATTAATAATTTTGTAAATAATCGCATTTTTTACAATACTTCGCTGGTGTAAAAATATGTCAGGTTGGTTGACGTATATGTTACGTAAGTTTCAGTATTTACACCGTTTTGGCTATTTTATTTGTAAACTATTAATGAGCGTACATTATTTTTAATTTGTCGCTATACCGTCCGAAGTTGTGAATTTGAGTGTGTGTGTGTGCCTGTGTGAACGCCTAAGTTCGTATCCATACGACAGATATACCCGATACCTTGTATTATGTTAGATACCCTACTTCTCCAAGGTAACGTTTCTTGATGTTCGTGTGTATTCGGCCTTAGACTATTAGTTACGTAAGTCGCGGTACTCTGCACAGACCTGTCCTAGACTAAAACACCAAGCATAATTATTTATGAATGGCACGTTTCTCTAAAACAAACGATGCATTTAATCTTAGCATGTTTTTTTCGAGGGCAACTAATAATTAACTAGGGTTCTTAGCTCCAAATATGGCTCCACCTGATAGAAAGCATGAAGTCTCTCGAGCAATTGTCTTCACTTGTACCATGATCAAAAAATATGATGTAAGTACTGTTATGTACCGCTATTCCGCGCTAAGAGCGTCTAAGAGGTAGACATTATTTTTGTTTTTTGTGGACAAGCTACATGTGTGCCAACTTTCATGCTTACGGTCTGATTGCACCATATTTTTTGAAGCTGGGAGCCATAAATATGCTTTACAAATAAAGATTTATTTCTGGGAGTTTATTCAGGTGTTGTTTCAGGCATATTATTGCGTTTTCTTACCAATAACGATGCTTTAGTGGTAAAATTATCGGTTTCCGTAACAATATAGGTGTAGCTCAAATTCTTAACGTTATGCCTGAGGTACCGCCTAATAACTTAACACTCCACCATATTGTAGTCGTTTGGATTTTTCTAGTCATGGAATTATTTTACATAATACAAAATGTACTAGATCTTAGCATTTCCTATTCGCTAATCCTGTGACGTTTTTAATGTAGTGTGTAATGAGAACAAGAAATGTATGTATCCTTAACGCGTGTAGTGTGTTTAAAGAAAGATTTGCAATAACATTATAGACTGGGGATTCAAGTAGACAGACTGTTAATAGATTTATATATACATACTTACTACTGTAACATAGCGCCAAGTTAAGGCAAATCTGAAAAATAATGTAGTACCATATGTTTAGTCTAAAGAAAATATAATTATACTAACTTAAACCTACCATGTTATAGAAGCTATCATGAACATGATACATTCATTTAAACGGCTTAAAAATACAATAAGGTAAGGTGGGGTAAAATAAAACGGTGTTTTTAATGGGGTAAGACAAAATGACGTCGTTCTGGCACAGCGTCTGCTGGTAGCTTTTTGTTTTACCCCATTAAAAAAACCCTTACTACTTACACCTCACACTACCAATACTTATTGGCCGAGAGTAACATGATACATGTTTAAGAGCTTCATACCAATATCTAAAGACTAAGGATTTTGGTCAGATGATAACGTCAGTTTGCATTAACTTGTAGCGTGTAAGTAAATTTAAAATAGATACCTAAATAATTCCTAGTCACCGTCGCCATGAGATATCCATGACATAAGAGCGTGCTTACATATTTGTGAGCACCGTGGCCGCTCCTATATATCTAATGGCGACTGTAAAAACAAAATTTATAGTAGATAAAAATTTGGACACAAAGTTGAAACTTCGATTTCAATTTATGTGTATTCGAATCAAGAGGTTATAGTAGATATGAAGTATTGATTTGAGGTTGCCTTTTAGGGTGTCGTATCATCTATGGTGAAATAGCTACATGTCAATTGGAACCTGAACTCATTTAAGTACATTATATAAACGTGCCAGAGCGTCTTCGATATACCTAAGTGATTTACTGTCCTATTTATTAGAAAATGGACACTATAAACCACCATGTCGGCTTGAAATTTCTATTTAAAATACGTAACTTTTTATTATTTACCAAAATCATAATCGAATACAACAAGAAAATTAGAACAGCTGTTTTATCACTAAGAAGCGATTTGTGCCAGACAACCTATTTAATCCAACTTTCGTTTGAACTATATCCCTCTCTAATTACTCAAATTCTGTTGTCGATTCAGAAATGGCCTTCTTTGCAACTGTTGTACTAGTATATAAACAGAAAAATCATAAAGCAAACTGAAATTTAAATGTATTTGAAATATATTGGATCTATTATAATCAGTACCTTGATAACTGGACCATGGATGATATAAATACGGCGTGTTTTGTACATAAACAATTAAATTAGTAATGTTACATAATGTAAATCTCACATTGTTGACGAGGTGAGACTCCTTCTCCATCGCTTAATAACGGTTGTATTAATGTCTTAAAAAGCAATACGATGAATTCTTGGGTTAAAGTTCCGTGCCTGTAACATTCTTTGTCTGTAAGCATCGCTAAGCTGTAAGAAATGTATATTATAATTATTATAAATGCCGGAGATATTTTTGTACAGCTTCAAATCTTCAATTCATAGTCATAAGAAGACGTGTTTTGCTCGAATACATATTATCCCTAGTAGACACAACTTATGTCTACATAAACCCTAAGTTGCGTATAAGCAACAATTTTTCGTATGTTTAATGCACCTGCTAGAATTTTATTGGCATTTCCATTTAAAATATTGTATTTAGTGAATTTGAAATTACACCCGATTTGTACAATACCCAAGTGAGATGTTATAGTGCAATATAGATGTATTGTTTTACCAAATAGCATTTTTTTATTTCTCACTCTATTACCATCCCTTGATGCCTAAAATGCGGCGCCTTGGCAGGCGGGTTTTACCGCTCATTATAGGTATATTATATTCAGTCAGTGCGCCCGCTGGGCAGTCGTATAACTGATATTGTTATTTTTACGCCGCGTTGGTGAACATTGCGTGGATAAACCAGTTGACTACTCGTCGAAAGTGTGAGTAGCGGTGCTACCGCGTTGGCATAGAGTTGTTATACCTAATGTGCGAAGACCTTTATTCGTTTTAACCGTATCTCATTATGAAAAATGTTAGGAAGTATTTGAGATATTTTCGCAAAGGAAAAGGAATTTAACCTTTTGACCGCCAAAGACGGCATATGACGTCTTTATAAAACTATGCCCCTCACGCCAATGACGGCTATCAATAGCCGTAGTTTACTTTTTTAATGAGAATTTATTGAAAACCATCTCGTTATTGAGTTGGCATAATTTTTTTACAAATCTAGTTGTTAACCCCTCGGCCTCAAATACATGCGCAGCTGGGCGTTCAAAAGGTTAACATATCACAAATTGAAGTTCAAATTTCTTCTATTTTTCATCTCGAGTTATCAAGTTCTTCACGCCATCGCCATACATCCATATTACCTATTAAATACGTGCTGTAACAACAGGGTCGCGTTTTATAAAGTTACAATTTAGCCGTTTGCCTCTCTTTCTAGCCAATATGTGCGTGCGTTAGAGAGGCAAACAGCGAAATTGTAAAATGTAACTTTATAAAACGCGACCCTAGTGGTGATCCGTTTAACCTTTAGCAAATACAAAATCACACGCCACGTCAACAAAATGTCAAAACACAAATTGAATTTTACATTTGCACTTGCGTGTAGGTCTATTATTGGTTCCTTATTACTCTCTGAACCAAGTCTTATATATCAGTCTTCGGTGTTGAACCTGCGGTGCCAAACGGTTAAGAGCCAAATCAGTATCGTATTCTGATTAAGTAAGAGAAAGGGTATTATTACACGAAAAAAAAATTTTTGTATGGCGCCAGTCGCCCAAATGGGGTGAAAACTCGTAAGATTTACCAAATCAAAATTCGATACAATTTTTGTTATAACCTGTATAACCGACAGTAAATGAAACGACCACATTCTTGTACCATTTATTGCAATAACACAGTCTTACAAAACAATTCAGCAATGACAGCAATAAGACACTAATAAACGATGGTAACTTCATTTCATTATTTTAAGATCACAAAAATTTTGACTGAACTTGCACGTCCCTAAACCATAATTTGCTACAGGTACTTAAAATATGTGTGTGAAAACGGTTGTGTAACTAAATGCATAACTTTAAGTTGAGCAAGAGATCAAATTATAATACAGCAAATGCATATACTCTAATTTAATAGAATACATTAACGCGATCTATGAAAATGCAGTTTGTGCAAATATTGTGTTTTTGTAACATATGCTACTTAAAATTATGCATTTTAATTTTGAAGATACGGCACCCGTGTGCAAGTCGACTGGTACTTCTGTGGTAGGCATAAGAAACTATTGCACACTGGTATATTAAACTAAATATGCTACAAATTTGTCAGTATACAGTATACACTAATGTTAGAAACAAATTGTACTTCCCCAGAATAAAGAAATAAAACAAAAATAATGCTCTCAGCACCAATATTACAAAACTCGTAACATAATCTAAACATAAATTAAAATAACATTTTACACATTATAATACATGTTAAATCCTGTAACTATAGCTTCTCTAACAATAGTCCATTCACATTTAGTAGACTGTTGAAGTCTTACAACAATGGACTGTATTTGTTAAATTATGATAAGATTTGTCTTAACTCCTTTGCCGCTACGGAAATCTATTATGGCTCGTGATTCGTGTCAATCAAAGACGAAATTAACAGAGTACGATTCGTTTAAATGCAAGAGTAAGTATTTTTTTCTAACATGCTCGGAAATCATACATAATCACAATAAATTTTAACTGTGACTTCATTAAACAGCCGGCCTGAGTAAAAATCCACACTAGTTTCAAAATAGCTCGTAAGTGGATTTATTATTTAACGATGGTGATCATATACTGTACCACATTTCGAAGCAAACTTGAATAGGAAAATAAGAACCTTACGGCTATGAAATTTACAAAATATTTAGGTCGTTTTCAGCCATAGTTTCTCAAACTGATAAAAAGGTACTCTCGTTTTTGGAATTGGATGAATATGGATGAATCAACTTTTTTCTGTCTGTTATTGCCATGGTTACGGTCGCCTGAGTCACGCTGGTTTTATGCAAAATTATGATACCTAAATTGTGCAAACATGTATGCACTGCATGTCTGTAGACGGTCCATTAAGGAAAGGGCTTATTAACACTAGAAGAATGTATGTTTGCATAGTTTAAATAGCATGATTTTGTATAAAATCAGCGTGACTCAGGCGACCGTAACCATGGTAATAATAGACAGAAAAAAGTCGATTGACCCATATAACAGGCAGGAAACACAACATCAGTTAGAAACAAAATTCTTCTTCTAGGTCCCACCTGTTACCGATTTTAATTTAAACCAGCTATAGTAAGTTTAAAATACGATAAACATATTAACAACATTAAATACTCTTTCTCAATGTCACGGTTAATATATAACGATGTCACTGTGAAATAAATAACTCAAAATGCTAGCAGCATAGCTCAGTGGATAAAGATCTATTGAAACATTAACTGGACTTCGTTGTAGTTTCAGTCTTGTGTCATTTGGTCCTGAAACAAATAAATACAAGAAGGTCAGATTCGGTAAGTGGGCCTGAGGCCCATTTCTCAAAAGCTTGTGACTTGTAGTGGAAGTCTCTTTTTGACACTATTAATTAGATAAGGACTTCCGCTTGTATTACAAGCTTTCGAGAAATGGGCCCCTGGTAGATATTTCGGATACGATCAGAATTCCAGCCATCGACGGCCGATCGGTTTTAGTCGATGGAAAGAACCTATATCAATTTTGTAAGTGAGAAATCTCGTCGCTTAGGCTCAAATGTCGCCACTCGACGTCGGTCTATGTTAACATAAGCTTATATGAGCTTTTTTCGATCGGCCGACAAGACGGGTGCCGCCATTGGCCATCTTGACCTTGATTTAAAAGAAAATCTATTAAATTCGGTACCATTCTTCAATTGAAAGTAAAAAAAGGTAAACAAATATGACTGACATTCCATAGCATTTGACGTCTTTGACACCTATCGTGAAACACGTTCGCAGATGTATTTTTACGTTAATACTAATAAAATAAATAAAAATAATTTTAACAAAAAATGTATGTGAACTTCAGGTTTAAGGTGTTAAGTTGGCGATAAAACCAAGATTGTGTTCTGAAAGTGCGTGATTATGAAATAATGCAAGTTTGCAGGTTTAATTTTTTTTATCTACTTCCATATAATAATTATCCTATTATATAATATTCAGAAGTGGTAATGTAATGATCTATATTAAGAAACCGATTTCTGTGGCTGTATCATGTTAACATTAAAGTACAGTGCATCATAATATTAACATTAAAGTATCGGTGTCAGTACATTAATGCTAACATTATAAAGTCAACTTCTTTTTGTTTTTTTTTTTCAATACATATTTATTGTAGGATATTGTTACACAAATTGCGTAATTTCAACTGATTTGAATTGTTATATTTAGAGGTATTTTACTTAGTGGATATCAATGTAAATAAAGATAAATTATCATTCTAAACTTATGATAAGGATGCGGATAAAGTTATGTATGTAACTGTACATAATTAGTCATTAAACACTCGTGTGATATTATTATGAAACTCGCCTACGGCTCGTGTCATAAAACAACACTCATATTTAATGCCTCTTATTATGCGCCAGCTACATAAATAACTATTAACTTTCAACTGAGGAATCGTATAAGTTATGCGTTACCTTGTCAGTGGTAAGACTGCAGGTACGTAGTAGTGGAGGCGAGGTCGCGACGAAGCCAGGCCGCGTTCAGGCGCACGGTCTCCAGCGCTTGCTGCACGGAGCGCTCGGTGCCGGGCGAGTGGTGCGCGCGGAAAAATTCCTCGATCTCCTCGGCGGATTCGGATGCGAAGTTCTCGGTCGTGGACTTTACTAGTCGCGCCCTGAGGAATCGTATACGTTATGTTACCTTGTCAGTGGTAAGACTGCAGGTACGTAGTAGTGGAGGCGAGGTCGCGCCGCAGCCAGGCCGCGTTGAGCCGCACGGTCTCCAGCGCTTGCTGCACGGAGCGCTCGGTGCCGGGCGAGTGGTGCGCGCGGAAGAACTCTTCGATCTCCTGGGCGGCGGATTCGGATGCGAAGTTCTCGGTCGTGGACTTTACTAGTCGCGCCCTGAGGAATCGTATACGTTATGTTACCTTGTCAGTGTTTGGAATGCAGGTACGGAGTAGTGGAGGCGAGGTCGCGCCGCAGCCAGGCCGCGTTCAGGCGCACGGTCTCCAGCGCTTGCTGCCCGGCGCGCGCGGTGCCGGGCGAGTGGTGCGCGCGGAAGAACTCCTCGATCTCTTGGGCGGCAGAGTCAGACGCGAAGTTCTCGGTCGTGGACTTTACTAGTCGCGCTCTGAGGAATCGTATACGTTATGCATTACCTTGTCAGTGGTAGGACTGCAGGTACGTAGTAGTGGAGGCGAGGTCGCGACGCAGCCAGGCCGCGTTAAGCCGCACGGTCTCCAGCGCTTGCTGCACGGAGCGCTCGGTGCCGGGCGAGTGGTGCGCGCGGAAAAACTCCTCGATCTCTTGGGCGGCGGATTCGGAAGCGAAGTTCTCGGTCGTGGACTTTACTAGCCGCGCCAGGAGGAAGCCGCCCTGGTAATTAGAAATAAATAAATAGTACATTACTATAGAGGACGGGAAACGACGGGTTACAGGCCACACAGATTTGTATAGTGCTTTTCTCAAACTTGCCATGAAATTAAACGAACTGATTTCGCCATTTAATCTGTTTGAGGTATCCTTTTACCTGGTGGTATAGATATTCGTTCTTAGGTAATTTTTTTTTCTGTGGCTGAATGTCAAGACCCAGTGTCACAATTTGACGTTTCAAAACGAAAGACAGTTTGTTTGCACATGACGCCGGATACATAGTATTTCCGGGTTTCATTTAA